>PVKP010018054.1:0-44935 GCA_004027715.1 Plecturocebus donacophilus
GGGGAGACGGGGATTTCAGCTCCAGCGTGGAATCTACAGGAGCACTCGGGTTCTGTCACCGGGGTTGAGCCTTGGAAGGTGGGTTTTCAAAACTGCAAGGCGTGACCTTTCCCGTCTCAAAAGCGTGAAGTCCTGACAAGGTGCCGTCTGTTCTAGGCTCTGGGAGAGAGGTTTGTGCTTTCGAAGTTTCTGTTCCATTCCTCTCTGCTTTGAGTCGTTCCAGGACTAGGTAAAGGTTTAAAAATCATCAAGGCTAAGGGGAAGACTGTTGCGTCGTTCGTGTTGAGCGCTGTATTATTTTCTGCATTTGGGAATGTGCGAGGTTCTCAGGTTTGTTTTGATTGCCCTTTACAATAAAAAGCCCGTACTAGGGAGACCCCTTGGGAAAAGAAGAGGACAAGGCTTATTAATGGTATGCCAGGTTTGGTTTTTGAATTTCCTGAAGGGCAGGAGATACATCCTTGTAGCATTTCACTTGGTTTTCGGAAGAGTAGAAATAGTAGAATAAGCGTATGTCTTTGCTGGAAGTCCCCCTGTATTCATTTAAATTATCCCTTCGGGACTATCCGAGCCCCCTTTGATTTGGATTTGGAATAGATCCAGTTTTCCTAATTGGAGCCATCATCTTGTAATTGCTTGTAATTCTTCTCTGGGTTATCAAATCTATGGCAAGCTTATAGAACAGCAGGAATAGTTTTTTTCTGTTGTCTTGATTAAGACAGTTTTAATGTAAATGTTATGGCCTTCCTTGGAAATGTGAACATTTGCAGAATAGCACAAGTTTCAGTTATGGGCCCCCCTGGAATTTTGTAAAGCCTTTCCCGCCCCAGCTCATCTCCAGGATCTGGGCCCTCCCGAGCCTTACACTGAAGAAGCAAGGCTTCTGGGATGGTAGCTTTGCCTTCGCAAACTCATGCTCGGATTTGCTTAAGAGGAGTACGTATTAACAAGGCATCTGCCTTTGATGTGGTGAGACTATAGTGTTTTCCCATTTTTGGTTACATAAGGTTCCAATCAAGTCTTTACCTTCAGTCTTTAAAAACGCTTATTTAACATTTTTAAGGGCAAATACAATCTTTATGCAACAGGAAACTGGTCAGATAGGCCGTGATTTGTGCAAACCACCTCACAATAAGTACACAGTCTAAGACAACCATATAGATTCTATAACCATTTATGGTTTTTGAAATTCTAGGCTACCATTCCCATATTTAATTTTCAGACAAGGAAAATATTTTTTAACCAAGTCTAGATTTTTGAGTGAAACTAAGAAAAATTGTGTAAGATTTGAATTGATGAAATTCCTCTTGTATAATAGCAGTGCGTTGGAGGTTAAATATATATTAAATGAATGGACCGCTAAAACAAGATAATTATTTGTTTACTGGAAGTATTAAACTGGAAATGTTTAAGAGGAAATAGATTTTTGGTCACAAAGATCGACAAGAATGCATTTATTTGCACTATCGTATTATAATGTTAATATGGTATTTATTCTGTGCCCAAGTAACAATAGAAAAAATACCATATTTTTATAATACAACTTAAGCCTAATGTTCTTTTTCTGTGAGGAGTAGAATGCAGAAAGTGGTAAAAATCTTTTACAGAGAGAAGGATGTTGATAGGAAATGAGCTTTAAGTTTCTCTCTGGACAAAAGGTGTAAATGGCATATCTTTTACCTGGCTTTTTGAGAATCTGTTGCCGTCTAAAACTGGAAGAAAAAAAGGAAAAAAGATGAAAGACATTTCAGGAATGAACAGAAATCGGATCAAATTCTCTCGCTAGATGCGGTTTTAACTTTTACTGATACCCATTTGAAAATTTGTAAATCAAGTTTTCATCTAAGAAATTTACTCTCACCTCTAAAGTTTGAGCATTAAAAAAGTTTGTTGACGGCATGGAAGGTAGTCTCCTGCGACTGAAGCCTGTTTTCCCACTCTCCACCTCCTAGTTCCCTTCTTCCCCTCGCCTCTCCCTTTCCCCTGCTCTGGTGCCAGTGACATTGGCTTTTATAACCTTGTGGGAGTTGAACCAAATGTTCCTGCTTGCTTGAACTCTAGGCCTTATCTGTTTGGCTGCTTTCCCCAACTTTTGCCTACTGAACTTTTTTTTTGGTTAATTGAACTATCTAGTTGTTTGGATTTGGGATAAAAGGGAGTAGACTATAATAATTTTCTCTTAAAAGATCTTTTAGCTCCTGTGGAACAAGAGCAGAGAAAGATTCTTTTTTGGTCAGTGGTGTACTTAATTAAGCAGAATATATGACTGTTCGTTTATTCAACAAACATTTGCTGAGTTACCTCCTCTGTTGGAGGCTCTGTGCTGGGTGTGGGGGTATGTGGTTGATAAATGGCTTCCGCCTTTCTGGTGCAGTTATGAAAATGAAAAATAGGCAATGAATCTGTTGTGAAGAATCAAGAATTGTCTGGAGTTTTTTTGACATACACATGGCAACCTTCTATACGGTAAATCTGATTCAACCATGCAAACAGAGGGGGCGTTTCTTTCCAGTCACTTATTCACTGTATCATTTGTATCTTGCCTTCTCAATGAAGACATGTTTTTTTTTTTTTTTTTTCATTTTGGGAAATCATCTGGTTTATAAGTCATGTTAGGGTCTATAGCCTTTTCTTTTTTTAAAAAAGAAGTTTTATGTAAAGTAAATAAGACATAGCCGATTTCTTGATGCTTACATTCAGCTTTGTATTACTGTATAGAGTAGGGAGAAGTGGATGGCTGGCATCCCTTCCTGTGACTTCATGCATCTCTGGTGGCAAATTGGGCCTCCCCCAAATATTTTTCTGGGGTCAGCTTTGAATTATGGATAATAATGGATGATGGAGCCCAGAAGAGTGGATAGTCCTAAATAGTAGCTCGAATAAACCTTTGATCTTCTACAGGGCTACTTCCTGAGTACCTGGAGAAATTCCCTCTTTATGGATAGTGCCACACCGGTGGTTTTCAGCCAGGGTCCTTTTGCCCCCCAGGAGTCACTCAACAATTTTTGCCAGACGCGGTCTACTGGCATCCAGGTATGCTGCTTAAATATCCAACAACACATAGGGCAGTGCCCGGCGACAAATAATTATCTAGCCTGAAATGTCGATAATGCTGAGGTTGATGTAATTTCCTCTACAAAATGTAGTAGAACATAATTCCAGGAGAGTGGAGAACAATAACAGTGTCTTGAGGTGACTGTGTAGTTGGCAGAGCTCACTTTATTAGTCTCAAAAATGACTAGTTCCAGCTGGGCGCTGTGGTTTATGCCTGTAATCCCAGCACTTTGGGAGGCTGAGGCAGGTGGACCACGAGCTCAGGAGGCAAAGGTTGCTGTGAGCTGAGATTGCACCACTGCACTCCAGCCTGGGTGACAGAGCGAGACTCTGTCTCTAAATAAATAAGTACGACTAGTTTCTGCTTACTAACCTGAAGAATTAAAGAAAATAACAGCTACCATTTATGGCACTTACTCTGTGCCAGAGGACTTGTATACATTATATATTCTCTTTATTTTGTAAGTGAGGAATCACTCTCAGAGAGGTAAGGGAACTTGCCCAGGGCCTCACAGCTGGTCAAGGTTAGAAATAGAAATCAGAATTAAGATTATTACTCCTTTGAAGTTCATGGTTTTAAGCACAAGTACATATTATCTCCCTTGCGGCATGCATCAGTCAAAATCTTACTTAACAAAATGAAAATTACTATATGTCTTATATGCCATTGGGTTTGCCTGAGAATAATTAAAACCATGAATATTAAATATAATCATACTTGGAGTAAGTGATAAGGAGTAGGGGGAAAAGGAAACCAACATTAATTGAACACCTACTAAAATTTCAGGAAGCACACAAATTAAATATACACCCATTATCTAATTTGATCCTCACAGCAACTCTGCAGTTATGATGCACATTTCACAGATGAGAGTGGGAGATGTTTGGTAAGTAACTTGTCTAAGATTGCACAACTAATAAGCAGCAGGATTGGGATTTGAGATGGTGTCCCACAACTAAGCCACTCTTTGCTGTTTACTCTGAAGTTTGGAAGTAAATTGAGCTTCTGGAGAAAGGAGGGTAACTGGTCCTGGGTAAAAGTAATTTCAGGCCGGGTGCAGTGGCTCACGCCTGTAATCCCAGCACTTTGGGAGGCCAAGGCAGGTGGATCACCTGAAGTCAGGAGTTCAACACCAACCCGGCCAACCCTGTCATGGCTAAAACACAAAAATTAGCCGGGTGTGGTAGCGGGCGCCTATTATCCCAGCTACTCGGGAGGCTGAGGCAGGGAAAGTTGCTTGAACCAGGAGGCAGAGGTTGCAGTGAGCCGAGATTGTGCCACTGCACTCCAGTCTGGGCAACAGAGCAAGACTCTGCCTCAAAAGAAAAAGAAAAAAAAGGAATTTGAGAGGTAATGTGTAGTAGATGATGGGTTATATTCAGGTAGAGAATAGAGAGGTGAATTTCTGTACCTTCCTCAGCTGATGAGAATTGAATTCCACATGGAATTTGTTCTAGAGATATGCTCAAATTGAAACAGTGTTTGTCATTTTGTTCAACTTCATTTTCTATCTTACCTGAATTTTCCAAGCTGTGCTTTGATAACTATAAACCTGGAAGTTATTGAAGTCTGTGCTTATCCTTTCGGTAGGTCACCTTCCACCTTTCTTAGGGCTGTCCTGTAGAACTTAGGGGTGACAGCATTTGGTTTTTGTCTTCTTTTTACACAATTTAAACATTTGTGCTTGCTATGGAAGTTGTTTTTATAATACGCAGTATCAAATTCATACTTGTGTTTTCCGTATGGGGGTGTTTTGTTTTGACCACTGAATATTTATTTTAAGTTTTGATGTGTTTTGTTTCAGAGCACAAAAAGAGGAAACATTTAAAAACCAGCCCAATCACAATCATTTTGTCTGGAAAGCATTTTTTTGGGGGACGGGGGAGGGGCAGGAAAAGGACCGCATGTTTCATTTCATTTACTTCAAATTGGAAAGGAATTTTAACCATGATTCTCAAGAGCCAGGATGCTGGAAAAAAATGTTATTTAGATGAAATGTGTGTTTTGATTTCCACATAGAACTGTGAGCCATAGATTCTGATTATAATAATAATGTCCTGATTCTACAGCAGTCAGCCACTTGGGTAATCAACCACTGTGTATAGACATCTGATTTGTCCCATCTCCCATTGATTCATTCTAGAGTAGGCTTGAAAAGTCTGATAGAATTTGCAAGAATGAATGATCCTTTTGAAAATCAGATTTTTCAATGAGAGTAATACTTTTTTATTGTAGGAAAATGCAGAAAATATAGAAAAGCTTCAAGAAGAAAACAAAAATCGGTCATAATCTACCACCCAGAAATTAATGACAGTATTTTGTATGTCCTTTAAAAATGTAGTACTTTCTTAAAATGGTGGATTCAAGCCCATTGTACAACCTCTAACTTATATAGGCTATTATTTTAAAAGCCTATATATATATTTCTTAAAAAAAGAAATGACTAGGAGGTTTTTCTGAATGATTGTTGCATCTCTAGATAGAAGTCATGGTCTTAACCCATGAAAAGGGAAAGCTGCCGTGTAGTTGGAGAACGATGCTATAGCCTCTTCCTGGCAGCTGTGTAAAGAAGCTTAAGGTTAGCTCCTTCAAAGTTCTCCTCTTCCAGCTTGAATGATCAAGTTTCAATGCTAAAAGAGGCTGTCAGTACCTACCCCCTGTTATTTTACAGATGAGGAAACTGAGGCTCAAAGGGGCCAAACACCTAATGTGCTAATGTCAGAGTTCCAGCTTGAATTTTTAGGTTGTCTTCATAGGTGGATATATTTTTATTTCCTAAAGATTCCTCACAGTCAAGAACTTTTTGAAGGCCTGTCCCTCAAAAGACCAAGTTCTTCTGTTGGGAATATACTATAAAGGATACTAAAAGGTCAAGTATAATATTTCCTAATTTCAGAATATGTTCAGGACAAGTGTGGGCAGTACAGGAGTTTTTCATGTTACTTGCTTTATCGAAATTGAACATTTGGTGGTGAGGAACCTCTTGGATGCGTCTAGCTCTCAGTTTAATTTCCCCTCTTCTATGAGGCAAGTGCCAAGGCATATGAAGTATGCCTATAGGTACAGACACGAAAGGTGACATTAAAAGAGTCTTTAAAACATAAAATAAAAGAGTCTTTAGACGTGGTAGCCTGGAAGATCAAAATTAGAGATTTTGCTTCATGAAAGTATTTTTTTTCTTTATAAAGGGAGATACCTGTTGAAATTGTGGGATAGAGATGATAAAGATTGCATCTGTTTCCAAACTAAGGTGGAAAGTTAAATTGTAGTAAATGCATACACTGTGGTATCATTAAACTGCACACACGTACATGAAATTATTGTTTTAATCTGGCATTCTTTTTTATTTTTTGAGATGGAGTCTCGCTGTGTTGCCCAGGCTGGAGTACAGTGGTGCTCTCTTGGCTCACTGCAACCTCCGCCTCCCGGTGCAAATGATTCTCTTGCCTCAGCCTCCTGAGTAGCTGGGATTACAGGCACGTGCCACCACATCTGACTAATTTTTTGTACTTTTAGTAGACAGGGTTTCACCATGTTGGCCAGGCTGGTCTCAAACTCCTGACCTCAGTTGATCCACTGCCTTGGCCTCCCAAAGTGCTGGGATTACAGGTGTGAGCCACTGCGCCCAGCCTTCATCTGGCATTCTTAAAAAAATCAGTTATTTCTCTTTCTTCCCTCTTTTCTCCTGCCCCACTTCATTCTTTCTGTAGCTGTGAGGGTCACACTGTCTTAGTGTCTGTTCCACTCTCAGGGTGACTCTTCTTTCAGTTCACCAGAGTGCACCCACTTTCCTTTTTCCAGGCTCTCCATGTATCCATATCCCTCTATCACATTCATCTGCCACTGCGTCTTGCCCTTGTCCCCGTTTTCCAGTGTTACAATTACCCCACCCCGGGCTGGGCCAGGGCTGTTTTTCAGCTTAGGCTGGGCAGAGAAGCTGATCTCCAGGGCAGGTGTGGAGTAAAAAGAATTGTACTCACTCTATACAGAAATGTCATTGACAGAATAGGATTAAACAAAATATGTACAAAGATTATGTGGGCTATGTATACACGTAAACTTGTGAACACAAAATCATCCCTTCTTTACAGCCAGAGTCCCAGCAAATGCTAAAGCTACATGAAATAATGAGTATGGATACCTATTGCCAAGGGCTTACCATTTGAACAAGTGAGAAAATTGTACTCTTGCCTAGGGGTGTATTTTTAAGTAGTTTTTGCTCTTGTTCCTTATCATTGCCTGCTAATGGATATGTACATTGTCAGTAAGTGACGAAGCCTCCTCAGCTTCCTACAGTACACTGTATTTCTCTTCTGCAAATGGATTTTCCTCTGCATTTAAACCACTGAGATTTACTTCTGCCTCATTTTTGAACTATTATAGATATAAAAGACACAGATAGAAAATACCCGTGGACTGTTTTTGAAATGCAGTGAAACCTAGAAAAAGAAAAGAACAATCAAAATAATAAGTATCTCTTGTCAGCATTTTACTGCTTCTATTTACCCACATAAAAACTCTTTGGATGTTATTCCTGTTACAAGACATTAAATGTTCCATAGACTTTTTTTTTTTTGAGACAGAGTTTCCCTCTTGTTGTTCTGGCTGGAGTGCAATGGCACCATCTTGGCTCACTACAACGGTTCAAGTGATTCTCCTGCCTCAGCCTCCCCAGTAGCTGGGACTATAGGCACCTACCACCACACTCAGCTAATTTTTGGTAAAAATGGTGTTTTACTATGTGGCCAGGCTGGTCTTGAACTCCTGACATCAGGTAATCCGCCTGCCTCGGCCTCCCAAAGTGCTGAGGTTACAGGTGTGAGCTGTTCCACAGACTTTCTAATCACGAGAATTTGTAACATTCACAAGATTTTAAATTTCCTTTTCAGTACTAAGGAAATGATAGCTGGGAATGCAAAGTCTTTATTGGCAAGATTGTTTTGACAAGGATGGCACAAAATTAATGTCTATACTTGATTAATTTATAAGTCTTGTCACTCACTTTTAGTTTTAGAGTGTGGATTAGGCTGTTTGATAATTGTCAGATTTGAAATGTATGATTTATGAGACATTAAGGATTGGTTTTCCAGTGCACCCTGCCAGGTCTACTTTTATGCATCATTCTTGTTTGGGAAGCTGATTGCAAGTCTGCCTACAGACATAATCAATCACCTGCACTTTCAGGTGGCCAGGTGGACTGAAGTAACAGGTTTCCCCCCAGGCTTTTCAGAGACTAAAAAGTGTACACACACACACAGAGGCAGACATGCAAATTATCAGTCCAAAAATATTTGTATCACTAAGCCAAAGCAGTGGATTTATACATTTGACTTAATAAACTGTTTTCCAACACATTCTAGCAACTACCCTGTAAATGATCGTCAGTTCACCTACAACAATGAAAAGATAAAGTCCTTAGCCACATAGCTTCTAGAGGCTGAAGAGGCACTTTAAGTTGCTTGTCAAAGATTCCACACCTTCAGATGCCGGAGTCAACACAAGTTTTCAAACCCTAGACCCATTCCCTTCTGGGCCACAGAAGGTCTGCCTCTTTTAAAGAAGGAATTTTCCAATGCACTGAGCACAGCTAATCACGCTAAGGAAAGAAACCAGGCAGCCAAACTAACATGAGGAAGTGAAAGTTTATACTTGCATCTTATAGCAGATGGCCTTTGTTAGAGCCACTTTAAAAACGCCAACTTTACTGATCATGATTTAGGTACAAAAACCGGCATCCAAGTAAAGCCTCCAATTTGATGAGTTTAGACAGATGTATATACCCATGAAACCACTGCCCCAATCAGGACGTGGAATGTTTTTATCACCCCCATGAGTTTACCCCTGCTCCTTTTCCAGTAACATTCTTCCTCCACCCCTTTCCCCAGGCATGCTTTTATGTGAGAGCCATTTTCAAAATTCAGATTTGAAAGTTTGTGGAACTTCCTCTATAAAAAGACTAGATTTATGTCCAAAATACAATTGTCTTCTCTATGTTTAAAATAATATTACAGAGAAATTCTAGGTATTGATTTTTTAGAATCTTTTCCTGATCCTCTGCAAGTAAGCTACTTAGTAAATAGTTTCATTATGTACTTGAAGAGAAATTAGACCCAAAAGAAAAACAATTCTGATAGAAAAGCAGTGTATGTTCTTCCCAAGTAGTTACAGTGAGATGTCAAATCCCTCAGGAAAAGGAAAAGTAATTCAAAGGAAAACTGAATTTTGCTTCATGCTGATATGTAAAGTAAAAATGAAGACTGAGAATAAAGGTTATCTGTCTAATCTATCTAATCATTCATCCATCCATCCCTCCAGCTAGTGTGTGTATATATGTTTCTATATAAAATTACTATGTATTAATAACTCTATCCCTTGAGGCTTCCAAAAGATTTGAAGGCTTCAGAGTAAATTTTCCATGCATGAAAGGTGTACTATCTTTACACACTTAGGTGCAAAGCAAGCTTTTCATATGCTGTTATTATGCTCATTGATATATTTAATCGAACTAATCATTATTGGGCAATTTAAAGTCTACTTCATTGAGGTGCAGTTTGTCCCTTCCTTTGTCACCTAGAAAAATCCAAGTGTCAAAAAATATCTCCCTGGCTCTCTCTCTGTTCTGTTGCCACTACTTTGGTATGCATCTAGTCTCTTGCCACTGTCGATTTCTACTGTTTCTGCCCTATCTTCCTTCCCTGACTTTCCTCCTCCATGTCTTTCCCGTCTCTTGATGTCACTTCTCTTGCACTGCTCTGCTTTCTCATGAGAAAGCCATTTTTATAAACTTCTCAAGACCGAGAGGGCAGCAGACTAATTCCAACATGTCAGATAGTATCTTGGAGTCTGTTTCTCCTGTGATCAAACACTTTTCATACTTCTTTCCAGTTTCGAGCTGTACTGGAGATTGGAGAGTCGTCAAAGGATGGTTTTCGGTTTTCGGATGATCAAAGTTGAATATACTTGCTGGGCAGTGTTACGACCGTCTTTGAAACCATGAATCATTCAAAATAAGTGAATAGTTTACATTATAATATTCCTAGAAAACTTCCTTTGATAACTGTAAAGCAATTAAGATTGTCCTGATAAGGTGATCTATTGTTTTTCAGAGTGGGCCATAAAGATATTAAAGAACTCCTTCAACATTTGTCCAGACCTATAAAATGTACAACACAAAGAATGAACTCTAATGGAAACCGTGGACTTTAGTTCATAATAACATATTAACGTTGGCCCATCAGTTGGGACAAATGTACCACATCAGTACAAGATGTTTATAAAAGGAGAAACTGGGCAGTGGATGCTAAGGAGGTATATAGAAACTCAGTACTTCCTGCTTAGTTTTTCTGTAAACCTAAAACTGCTCGAGAAATAGTCTATTAATTGAAAAAAACTCTTCAAATATATGGGTTTCAGAAATACAAAGTCTAGATCAGGAACTTTTTATTATTACCTTGTGGATTAAAGTCCAGTGTTTGTGGCCGGGTGTGGTGGTTTATGCCTGTAATCCCAGCACTCTGGGAGGCCAAGGCGGGTGGATCACTTGAGACTAGGAATTTGAGACCAGCTTGGCCAACATAACAAAACCGTGTCCACTAAAAATACAAAAATTAGTCAGGCATGGTGACATGCACCTGTACTTCCAGCTACTTGGGTAGTTGAGGTGGGAGAATCGCTTGAACCTGGGCGGCGGAGTTGCAGTGAGTCTACATCGCACCACTGCACTCAACCTGGGAGACACAGTGAGACCCTGTCTCAAATAAATAAATAAATAAATAAAATCCAGTGTTTGTTTTCCAGAATGAGTAAAATAAGAGACGTATTACTCCTTGAGTGATGTAACTTGTGGCATGAGCCCCTGAAAAGGGAAAGTACGAGCTTCCAGTAGAGCTCCCCAGTACCTCCAATGTCATGTCTAGTTGCACAATAGTCAGTAGATAGGTCAGTGGGAGCACTGGGCTGGGACTTCGCCTGCCACCCTTGAAATATGCCATCTTTGCGGTGAGTCCCAGATTTGACAAATTCCCTGCCCTACAACCCAATAGGGCCCTCTTTTGATCCTTACATTTGTGGTATTGCCAGCAACAGTGACAGTTGGTGAGCATATGCCAACTCCAAGCCAATATCCAGGTCAGAGTTCGATTGCTTTGGGCCAAAGGCCATTATTGCATGGCTTGTAGAAGCATAGAACGAACGCCAGAACTTCCATGCACTTACTCAATATGGACAGCTCTACAGTAAATGTGTGAAAAGATTCAGTTTTTATATTATGTATTAATGTACATGGTTTCTTTATATTGGAACTGGGTAACTGTGATGAGCAATTACAAGTATGCATTACTTTCCTGAGTTGGCAGTGAGAACAGAACATTCTGTGGTATGTGGTAGTAGGGGTGAGGGGAGAATCAGGTCTAAGAGGGACATCTCGGCTAACAAGGAAAAGAAAAAAACTGAGAGGGCATCAAGAATTAGAAGGCAAATGGGAGCCATCACTCAAGCACCCAGGTATTTTGTTGTTGTTGTTGAGACAGAGTTTCGCTCTTGTGCCCAGGCTGGATTGCAATGGGGTGATCTCGACTCACCACAACTTTGGCCTCCTGGGTTCAAGTTATTCTTCTGCCTCAGCCTCCCAAGTAGCTGGGATTACAGGCATGCACCACCACGCCTAGCTAATTTTTTGTATTTTTCGTAGAGATGGGGTTTCTCCATGTTGGTCAGACTGGTCTTGAACTACAACCTCAGGTGATCTACCTGCCTCGTCCTCCCAAAATGCTAGGATTACAGGCATGAGCCACCATGCCCGGCCAACACTCAGGTATCTTAAAGAAGTGGTTGCCTGTCAGGACTGTGATAAGACCCGGGGTGAAAAACTTCATTGTTTATGCGATTATCTGAAAAATACCAATAAAGGGAAGAGTTGGTTATAGAGTTTGCCTGTTCAATTTTTTTTTTTTTTTTGAAATGGTGTCTTGCTCTGTCACACAGGCTGGAATGATCATGGCTCACTGCAGCCTTGACCTCCCAGGCTCAAGCAGTCCTTCTACCTCAGCCTCCTGAGTAGCTGAGACTACAGATATGCACCACCACACCCATCTAATGGTTTAGTTTTGTAGAGGCAGGGTCTCACTATATTGTCCAGACTGGTCTCAAACTCCTGGCTTGTTTAACCTATTAAACTTTATTTTGTATATTGGAAATAATTATTTGTGTACACTTCTATTATGTATACTCATGGTTACATCTATTGTTAGAAAAATTTTTTCTTAATTTCATTGGTTGCCTGAATTGACTATATATGTGGTACCACCTGTTAGACGTAGATTTTGATGAGGAAAGGGAGAAAGAGGATAAAAATAAGCTCTCCCTCAAGTCCCATTTCGTGATGGAAGCTGGGATTCCAGTTCAGTGGTCAGGCTAACTGGTCACTTGATGCCAGTAGTGAGCCAAATGGTGGCACTGCCACTGCATTTCTTTCAGTCAGCTTCACAATTGACACCAAGTCCTACAGCTGATGTGACTTTATAGCAATTCTTGTTGATTTAAAAGATGGCAAAAGTCACCATCTAAGCAAATCATAATATGTTTGTTTCCCAGGTATAGACAGGCTGGATTAGTCTTTGGGGCCTAGCGTAGTCATGCTCCCTAATTGCTGTAAGTACCTGGAAGACTAGGGGAGGTGTAGTGGCAGTGGCTTGTGGGACAGGCATGTGACAGCATGCTTTTGCCCCCTTGCTGCTCACCCACCTGCTTCTTGCCACCCATTGGCTCCTCTTTGTCTTCCCCTCCATCTCCTCTTTACCCTTAATTCAGCTACTTTTGAATTTTCTGTTAAGGAACCAGGAAAGCCTCAGCATGAAAAAAAATGACATAAATATTCAAACCACCAGAGCAACGTACTTTATAATTCTTGGATTGCCTGATTGTTACTGCTGCAGTGTTTTGTTGGTGTTAAATGGGACTTAGGGTATTTTGTAAATATTTTCCGACATACGACTTGAAAGTTGAATTTTGTCACCTTATAAACTTAGTTATCATTCCTGCCACTTTTAAACCCCCATAAGTTTTCCTTATGTGCTTATGATTATCCCTATGGCAGATAACAGCAGCATGCGTGCTGATAGGAAGGATTTGCTCCAGGGCTAATTGATTGGAGCAGAGCTGCCCAGTTGTTGAAGTGTAAGGAAATAGTTCATGGAGTGCCAAAGCCAACTTAGGAAAAGTATGGGGATGAGTACTTAGTAAAATGAAATAAAAAAATGTTTGTCAAGTGCTTACTCACATGAACAAGGCACTTTGCTAGGTTTGCTACATATGTGGGGAGCCTTAAAACAACCGTGGTCTCTTCGAGGCCAGGTGTGGTGGCTTATGCCTGTAATTCCAGCACTTTGGGAGGCCAAGGTGGGCAGATCACTTGAGTCCAGGAGTTCAAGACCAGCCTGGCCAACATGATGAAATCCTGTCCCTACTAAAAATACAAAAAAAAAAAAAAAAAAAAAGAGCGTGCTGGCATGTGCCTGTGTTTCCAGCTACTTGGGAGGCTGAGGCAGGAGGATCACTTGAACCCGGGAGATGGAGGTTGCAGAGCTGAGATTGTGCTACTGCACTCCAGCTTGGGCAACAACAACAACAACAACAACAAAACAAAAAACCAGTGATCTCTTCAAGCAAAGAACGCTCATTCTAATTGGAGAAGTTGTTAGAGACACATGAAGGATGTGGTGGAAAGAGTACTGAACTGAATAGTATATGGGGAGGGAGTCAGGAGTTTTGAACCCTAGCCCAATTTCTGCCACTAAGCATTGGAACCTCTGGGCAAATCATCTCCCCACTCTGGGTCTCAGTTTATAAAAAGGCAACTGAACAAGATCATCTTTAAGATATTCTGTGGATTGACTCATAAATGTGGAAGAGATTCCGGAAAACAAGCTTGAGCCCAACAGTTCCAGACCAGCCTGGGCAACATGGTGAGACTCTGCCTCTACAAAAAATACAAAAAATTAGCCCAGTGAGGTGGTGTGCGCTTGTAGTCCCTGTTATTCAGGAGGCTGAGGTGGGAGGATCGCATGAGCCCAGGAGGCTGCAGTGAGCTGTGATCATGCCACTGCACTCCATCCTGTGTGGCAGACTGAGACCCTGTCTCAAAAAACTGCATGCATAAAGCACGTATATCTATACTATATAGTCGTGTTTTTCAAAGTGGGGTCCGTGAATCAGCATCATCAGCACCACGAGCTTGTTAGAAATGCAAATTTCACAGGCCCACTCCAGACCTGGAGAATCGGAAACGCTGGGAATTGGGCCCAGCCATCTGTGTCCTAACAAGGTCCTCTCTCAGGAGATTTTGAAGCACAATAAAGTCTGACAATTACAGGCTGTAGGAATTTGGGGCACTGGTTCTCAGCCTTGGCCATACAATAGCTTCATCTGAGGACACTTTGTTGGGGGTGGGGCATCGTCTTTGTTTGCGCTGCTGTAACATAATACCTGAGACTGGGTACCTTATAAAGAACATAAATCCATTTCTCATGGTTCTGGAGACTGGGAGTCTAAGATCAAGGTGCCAGCAGGTTCGGTTGTCTGGTGAGGGCTGCTCTCTGCTTCCTAGATGACACTTCACTGCTCCAGCCTCCAGAGGGGAGGAACGCCCTGCCCTCATGTGGCGGAAGGCAGAAGGGCAGGAGAGCCAAAGGCTCTCATGAAGCTTTAATTCCATCCAAGAGGGAGGAGCCCTTGCAGTTTAATCACCCCACCTCTTAAAGGCCCCACCTCTCAATACCATCGCATTGGCAATTAAGTTTCAACACCTGAGTCTTGGGCACATTAAAAACTGTAGCAGGCACCCAGACATCACTAGTTGCTTTGGCTCCCCAGGTGCAGCCAATTGTGAGAATCACTGCTTTAGGGGACGATGGCATGAGCCAAGACCCCTGTCATTCTCTAGTGGCAATGAACCTCAGATGCAGGGAGTTAGCCAAAGCCAGAGGCTTGAATTTCACACTAAGAAACTTTGCCTTTAGGTTACTATAGAGAAAGGTTTTTGGCAATGGGAGTGTTACATTTGAGAGATGATTCTGATGCTAGCTATATGAAGAAGAAGGCATACCCATAGTTAAGAAATCTGATGAAATAGTCTGGTGTGAAATGATAATGGGTCCAATTAGGACCATAGAAATGAAATTATAAGGAAGAAAATGTATGAAAGCTCTTTGGCAGGAAAATTGGGCAGGGTTTGGCGCTGGTTGCTGGGGTGACGGCAGTGTTAGAATGTCTTTGGTTCAGGAGCTCCTCTCAGATTTCTGGGATGGCCAGTGCTCTCTAGATGCACCTGACAAAATTGTTATGTATGGATCTCTACAATTCTTGGTTTTTTGTTGCTTTGATTTAGGAGTTATAGTGCGGAGGTGGTCTACAGCAAGTTATAGAAAAGTACAGAATTGTAGTCACCTCAAAAGCTACCCATGGTCATCACGTCAGAGGAAAAAAATGCTGTTTTTCTCTTAAGGAAAGAATGCTTGGAGTTGTGGGAAAGTTGTAAACTTGGCAATGAGTAATTCAAGCCTATCAGTCAATTAAGTGGATTTTTATTTTATCATTTGTTTTATTTGGGAGCTGCTGTAATAGTCATTGAGAAGACATCAGTCTTCGTATTTTAAAAACAAAACAAAAATACCATTGAACATTAGGGCAAAGGACAAGAATTTCAAGGTTTTACCTTTTGACTTTAGCAAATATTTGCTGCTCCATTTTTCTTGCTAGATTTTGCCATTTCACTTGTGTTTTTTGCTTCATTTCAATTTGTTCTTTGTGCTTGATAACCGTAGTTCTTTTTTTTTTTTTTTTTTTTGGAGACACAGTCTCACTCTGTTGCCCAGGCTGGAGTGCAGTGTCACGATCTCAGCTCACTACAGCCTCCGCCTCCCAAGTTCAAGTGATTCTTGTGCCTTGGCCTCCCAAGTAGCTGGAATTATAGGCTCACACCACCATGTCTGGCTCATTTTTTTGTTTTTAGTAGCGACGGGGTTTCGTCATGTTGGCCAGGCTGGTCTTGACCTCCCAAAGTGCTGGGATTACAGGCGTGTGCCACTGTGCCCAGCCTCTATTCTATTTTTGATGGCTTTTTTATTCATAAGTATTCTTAACGTTTTAATATTCCAGTTAAAAATATGTATTTTTCCCTTTATGTTTTCCACCAATATACTTATTCTTCCTTTCTGACCAAAAATTCTTTAAATTTGCATCCAGAAATGGCTCACAGAAAGAGCTCCTTTGTATTAATTTAGGGCATGGTGGGGCTTTTTGTTAGTTTCTAGGTCATGCCACATCTGGAAGGAAAGACACCTTTTATTTACTAATTTGAAAATCTATGAAAGCAGACTCAGTATTTTAAAGGGTTGCATATATTCCTGTGCAAAGTTAAAAATGACTTACTACTCCAACTTTGGTAAATGTGTGCACTTTTTAGTTTTTGAAAGAACTGCAAAAATCCGCAAAAAAATGTGGACTAATCACAACTTGAAATTTTTAGTAGATACCTTTTAAAAATATAACTCATCTTTTCCCAAACTGGATAAGTATAAATCCTCTCTTTCCAAATTGTGAGGAATATTATGATTATATCATATAAAATAAATATAGAAACGTGTGTAATAAATGATCTTCCAAACAGAGTATGGAGTATATCACCAGATAATACTCTAACTAAATATAAGGACACAAAACTGGACTTTATTATATTTCTATAACTGGTAATATTCTTCTAGTTTTTGCTTGATTACTAAATGAATATGCTGTTAAAGATTTGATTATGTTGTAGATCTTGATTATGTTGGAATTATTAAAAATGACGCATCTCATCTGTACTGCTTATTTCCAACAAATTATTTTGCCAAATGAGAGCCAGTTTACCAGTTTTTTGTTAAAGGAAATGAGCCAGTGACTACCTCAGTTGTATTTATCATTGCCTTTTATGGTAAACATTTGAAATGTGTTTTTAATGGTGCACATGCTAATGTTTCTGACCTCTATAGTAGCATAAGTATTTGAATAAAAGTGAGGTAAATGAGAAGTCTGTGCCGCCCAGTACCATCACAAGTGTACCTAATTAAGAAGCTGTTTGGAATTCACTGCTCTTTGATATCTTGGGTGGGAGAGAATATTCTGGACGTGATTAAGTAACCGTTACCATGACAATCACATTCAAAGAATTGAGAGGAGACAATGAGTCTGTGGGGATCATCTCTTTTGATTGATTCAACTCGTCTTTTAAGTTCATTCAGACAGCTGTTGTCTCTGGATTTTCTTCTCCACGTAATTCACCCAACTGATTGGTGATGTGGGGATCATTGAAGCTTGGTTGTCAGTAGTGACAGAGTCAGCAGTGTCCATGACCACAATACTTTTGCTAAACCTGAAGGAGAGTGATTGTATGTGTTAAATGTCACTAAAAAGTAACTCGGCTTCTTCTGGAATAATATAAATGGTTTGTCTTTCACTTATTAGTTCTGTCAGGGTGGTATAAGATTACCATGATCTCCTTGAAAGCATGACTGACCCTGAAGTGTTTGGGCTTTATTTTGGATTACTTTGCTGTCATCTGACCCAGTGTGTTTGGCTACTGTTCTGTTTTTATTCTTTGCCTTGCACAGTATTGTCAACGTAATTTGTATGATGTTCTGGTCAGAGACACAGTTACACGCTGCAGATTGAAAAGTACACACAAATAAACCTCCCGTTAGTGTCTTCAGCCTCATGACCCCAGCTAATGTTAAGTGGGACGTGTTAGTACAGATGGTAAAGTGAAATGGAGATACAAAGGCAGTTCAGATCTCACTGTCAGTTTTTCTCCTTTGTGCAATAATTCTGGGTGGAGAAACCGTGAACTATGGAAGGAAAACTGCTCCAGCAGGGGCTTGAGTTGGATCTCATGCCAGAGCTTTGCCTACGTAGTCTTTGGGACTTTCTCTCTTCTGCCCTCTGGAGGGTGTCAGAGAACATTAAATGCAAGGACTTTCTGGAAAGGATAGCCACGGTTTGGTCTGGTTACTAGAAGGCACTTTACCTGTTCCCTTCCCCCCTGTAGCCCCTCCAAGCTGGAATGTGTAGAGGAGAGGGACAGACAGAGAGTTAGCAGAGAAGCCATTAGCAAGGTGGGAATCTTATGAAGGACGTGATTTTGGTTCTTGAAAAAGAGAACTGGATTCCATCAAGTAGAATTGGTCTGAATATCTCTAGGAAAAATCAATTCCAGAAGGATAAGATGAAATATGCTAAAGGTAGTGAGTGACAGATTCAGGTTTGAAGCTTCAGTTGGATTGAATCTAAAGAGAGGTATATTTGGCGCCAAGCGTTAGTGGCGACATATGAAGTCATCATCCATGTTGGATAACTGTTTGACTCTTTGCCTGCTGCAATAATAGTACCAAGTATGTATTTAACATTCAGTGGTTACCTTGTGTGGGGGAGGCACTGCTAAATGCTTTACATGCAGATGCAGGTACCTCCCTATCTCTAAGAGGTAGGTTGCCATTATGATGCTCATAGAGGCCGGACAGCTAATATGAGGTGGAGCCAGTATTTGAGCCCAGGCAGTCTGACTGTGGTGCCCCTGCTGTGAACAGCTGTGCATGCTGCATTCCTTCTGCTGCTGCATGAAAGGGTGTGGAATCTTCTAGAAACAGTTCCATAAGAGTGAAGTATGGTGGTGGGAGATGAGATGGAGTAAAGCCTTTTGTATAAAAATACCATGCTAAGTACTGGGAGATAGAAATGAAGTCAGACACTGTTGTTTTTGCCACCTTGATACATAACATCTTACAGGACAAACAAAACCTAGCATGAACGAATCCAGATTCGTATGATAGAACATGAAAATATTGTCTCTATTTAAGCACAGGTGGGAGGAGGACTAGAAGGAGTTCCTTTGAATTTAGGTACTTTAAAACATTTGTTTTCAAATTTTAGCGCTTCACTTCAGGCACAAAATTTGCCTTCTTTTAGGGTTTTGGCCTGGCAGACAAGAACCCTGTCCCTGTGGTCAGCAGATTTGCCCATTTTGAGTTGGGAAGCACTGTCTTCAGCCTTGTCTTCCTGATGATCCTGACAGTGGTCATCAGGATCTCTAAACAGATGAACCCACTAGCCTAGTGAACCAACTGCCCCAGCTGTTTATTTACCAGCACATTCACAGTTTTTCCATCTATAACCACTGCCTGTGTGAAGATCAGCCTGGAAGTGGTTGGAGGGTGGGGTGGGATGGATGGTTACACACCTGGTTGTAATCCTTGGCTTATTTTTGCCCTGTTTTAATCCATACTTCTGTCTCCTGTGTGCCAGCCATTGACCTGGGTGTGGGGACAGAGCAGTGCAAAAACGGACAGGGTCCCCTGCTCAGGGCACTACGTTTTCCTCAGATTTCATTCGCTCATGTACATTTTCATAGTTGGTCTGAAAGTGGCCTTTGGTGTGAATTCTAGGATTTCACACTTTTGGGATAATGCAATGGTCACACTCCCTTTCTGTTTTGCCCCAGCCAGTCCTTTCTAAATAAAGGTCAGGTGGTTGGGGGAGGAAGATGGTGATGTGAATGGGCCTGTGGGGAGATTGCAGGGGCTTGGAGAGGGCAGTGTGTCGTGGCGGGCCGTATTTGTGTCGGGGATTGGAATGGCACAGGGCACACCTGTTTCCTAGTGCTGCAGAATCCTCGCCCTGAGATGAGCCTGCCCACTAGCCCGCATCCTAATCCTGCTGTTGATTGGAGATAACTTCAGCGGTCACAGGGCACCTCATCTCCATGGCAACCCCTCTAAATATTCCTCTGGTGACTTGTGCTCTACATTCTGGCTGGATCCGAGCCCTCCTGTGGCAAAATATTCTAAAGATGTTAAAAGAGAAAAAAAAGGCTCAACTAATAAATCTATTCTAAACGACTGAGTCATTTGTTTTGATTACCCGGGTGATTGCCAAATGTTAATTTAAAACTGGAATAGGCCATGAGCTCACTCCCCTAACAATGTGAGTGTTTGAGCTAATACAGCTTGATAATGAGGGAGCCAGGTCCACTGCCAGTGCTCATGTTATATGATAAACAGACATTTGGAGAAATATGCAGAACATCTTGGCAGTTTTCCTTTAATTGTAAGGGTTGTAAATACAAAATAGAATGTGTTACCATGAGCCATTTCAAAGGAAGTTGACTTGATTTTTTTAGAATTCAGAACTTTTCTTCTAAAAAGGTAACTTTGTCTCTTGATTCTCATTTTTTCCCTAACTTAGGCACCTTGGGAGTTGTTTTCAACCGTATCCACCCCTTGCTGAATACATCCTATCTGCCACACATCCAGTGTAAGGTAAGTTTCACTAATTGCCACAAATTCTTATACCGATCTCCAACCTTCCAAGTTGTGGTATTAGGGGTGGCATTGTACAAAGGGCTTTATTTGTACAGGAGGTTTCAGAAGGTTCATTTTAATTGACCCAACCAATATCACTGCTTACCCTAAATATTAGCTCTTGGGGAGAATGCCTTTTCAAGGGAAAATCTCATTTGCTTTCAGCTTGGGGGTATGTAAAGGGAATTTGCCAGGCACAACAAAACTGTTCAAAGGTCTGCTTGAAAGCAAAGATCTGCTCATGTCGCTGCATGAACAGTAGGGAGCAGGAAAGCTCCATGGAGCAAATACTGGAACAGGAGGGAGGAGAGTCCTGCTGCCAGCCAGGAGAAGGTTAGGGTGACCTGATCAGCTATTAGGAATCTTTCTCCGTGGTGGAAGAAGCCAAGGTGTGGGACCGGCACTGCAAAATCTGGTGATAGGAAGCCCAAAGAGTGCTTCTGGTGGGTGACATTAATAGGGTCCAGGAGATTTTCTTCTGATTTGCCCTCAAGTTCAGGACAATCTGTGGGCAGCCAGGTCAAGCAGACCTTTCATGTCACATGCACTGGATAAGCATCCTCTGTCCTCTTCATTTAGCCACAGTGGCTTGTTTATACTCTGTGATGACTCAGCGTTCCCCAATTTTCTCTTTAAGAGAAGGACATTGACCTTCGAAAATAATGAAAGGAAGGAATCTAAGAGAAGGCTTATTCAGGCACAATATAGGAATGGTCCCTGCCCAATCTCCATGCGCTCACAAGAGGGGATATAACTTTGCCTGCACTGTACCTGTCAGGATTTCCCATTTCACCCCTCAAAAGGTTGCTGCAATTTTGCCTTCACCTTCATCCTGCTCATGCCTGCATGCAGCCACATGGTCAGTGTAGGTACTTAGATTTCAGTTAGGGTCCATGCTCACCAGGTGACAAGAATTACCTTTGTTATGTCTACTTGCTACAGAATTCTCCCCAGATTTTAAAATACATCTCTTCAAATACCTAAATATATTAAACCTTAAAGAGTAAAAAGCATAGGACAAGGTTTTAGAGATGCTAAATCTGAATTTTATAATCTGTTTCATCGGTCATGGTGGTAGTTGGAAGTCCTTCCAAAGCCCTGGGGCTTGAAGCAGGCTCAAAGATAAAAGCTTCAGCAGTTTCCCTCTGCTGCTGGAGATGCAATCTTCATTTTTGGGTCTAAATCCTGTCATCACTCTCATTCATAGCCTTTACCTATAATGGTTGTTTTCAAACTTAAAAAAAAAAAGATGGAAACCTATCTTCAGAAAATACAAATCTTTAGATCTAACCCCAATAGAGAAAACCAAGGCTGAACTGCTTTGGCTCAAGTAGGAGGCTGTGACTCTCTGTCACTCTCCTCTGAGGAACCCTAGGGCAGCACTCATAGGTGGGTGTTGAACAATGAGAACACATGGACACAGGGAGGGGAGCATCACACACTGGGGTCTGTCAGGGGAAATAGGGGAGGGACAGCGAGGGTGGGGAATTGGGGAGAGATAGCATGGGGATAAATGCCAGATATAGGTGATGGGGAGGAAGGCATGTGTGTACCTATGCAACAATCTTGCATGTTCTTCACATGTACCCCAAAACCTAAAATGCAGTAAATATTAAATAAATAAATATAGTACCCTATTGAAAGAGCAGAGAGTTTAGCTGTGTGCCCTCTCCCAGCTCTTATGTTTATTTTCCCACAGAAAAGAGACTAGATTCTTTAAGGAGATCTAAAGAAGGGAGATATAAAGATACAAAGGTTCTTTAAGGAGATAGAGAGACATCATCTCATCAGATGGAAATGCCAGCTAGGTGAGACCTGGCTATTTGCATGCATTATTTGCCCTTAGTAATTCCATAGCAATCTGCAAATTCAGTCAGCTTCATCAGCAGAAAACTTTGATAGAAACGATGTGTACAAGGCTATATTCTTAAAGTAGAGCATTTAAATCTAGGTTTTTCAGACACACATTTCAAGTGATTTTATGATATCGAGCACACCCCAGTGACATCTTTACATTCACCAAAATTTGGTGTCCTTGGGTTTTTAGAACAGTGAGTTTCTCAGGTGTGTCAACTGAATAAAATTTGTTAAAATCTGGGTGGGTTTTTTTTTTTTTTTTTTTTCCTGAGATGGAGTCTTGCTCTGTTGCTCAGGTTAGAGTGCGTTGGTGCGATCCTGGCTCACTGCTACCTCAGTCTCCCGGCTTCAAGCCATTCTCTAGCCTCAGCCTCCCAAGGAGCTGGGATTCCAGGCATGGCTACACCACCACACCTGGTTAATTTTTGTGTTTCGCCATGTTGGCCAGGCTGGTCTCAAACTCCTGACCTCAAGCTATCCACCTGCCTCGGCCTCCCAAACTGCTGGGATTACAGGCATGAGCCACTGCACCCGGCCAAATCTGTTAAATTCTGTTTCCTTGTAACAGAAATATATAAGATTACACAATTGCATCTTGTATTCTTTCTTCCTTTCTTTTACTTATTAATTCATTCAGCCCTACTGTGGGCCAGGGCAGTGATGAGCACAACAACAAAAAATACATTTTGGGTTTGATATTCTTCAAGAGTGGGACATAGCTAGATTATTTTCCCTTTTGTAGATGAGGAAACTGAAAATTGCTTTGCTTTTCTCGCAGTTCAAAGACCCCGTCTCTACTCTGCCCTTTGAGCCTGTGATTTATGCCACCTCCATATAAGCATGTGCAAATAAAATATTCAGTAATCACCATAGATGCAGCTGTGCCTGGGACCCAAAGGCCCTAAAATGAACATAAATGTAAACTGTGCATTTCATGCTCTATTTTTAAAAAGTTTGTTTGGAATGATTAAACAGTTTAGTAAAATGGACTTCGCCGTTTCCACATGAGGAAATTTTGTTCTTTTATTATTTATTTATTTATTTATTTGAGATGGAGTCTCACTCTATCACCGGGGCTGGAGTGCAGTGGTGTGATCTCGGCTCACTGCAACCTCTGCCTCCTAGATTCAAGCAATTCTCCTGCCTCAGCCTCCCGAGTAGCTGGGATTACAGGCACATGCCACCATGCCTGGCTAATTTTTACATTTTTAGTGGAGCTGGGGTTTCACCATGTTGGCCAGGCTGGTCTCGAACTCCTTACCTGAAGTGATCTGCCCGCCTCAGCCTCCCAAAATGCTGAGATTACAGGCATGAGTCACTGCACCTGGCCTATTTTGTTCTTTTAAATGATGGTGTGTCCTCTTTTAATATAGTGTTTCTCACAGATAAACTTTATTATTCAGAGACTTAGAGTTATTCCATTTGGCTGCCTCTTAGTTTATGAAATTATTTGGAACACAAGCTTGAACACATAATTCTTAACTCATACGTGAACTGGGTTAAATTTGAATATTTGTACTGTAATAGTGACAATATTGTTAATTAAACATGTGTTTCACATGGAGATATTTATATCACTGACATATGGTCATTTTCATTATTGATTTGGCAGTTTTTTAATATTCACAAAACACAAAATTTTGAAATACAGTAGTCAGAGTGATTTGATTTGTGCCATTTATATTGACGTAACCTCTCTTCTTGGTGCACTAGTGGTAAGAAGGAAAATCAGCACAGATGGGTTACACAGACTTAAAGAGTTTGGAAATCATCAGTTTAGAGCCAAGGTCTCAAACTAGTGGGCTGGATCTGGCACACAGAGGTGTTCTTTTAAAATTTTAATTGCCGGCATTTAAAAATTGAAAGATTTCATATTTTTGAAATCCAAATTTTTCAGCTTCTCTTGAAATATCAGAAGATCTGGCAGTATTGAGCCCTCATTCCTATTTGGCTATACTAGGCTGGAGCCAAATGGCTGCTGTTTCTTTAGCTGGAACCTGAACTCTGAAGTCTGCTACAGTCTTCGGCAGGCCCTGTAGTCTCCTTGACACTAAGGACAAGGGTTGGTTACCATTGTTTGAGTGTTTTACCTCTATAGTCATCTGAGTTTTCAATCCGAGGTCTAGATAAAATTGAGGTTGCAAACCTAAGGTCATCCTTTCTCTCAGAGTATCAGCTTGCTAATTTTCAGGTGTACGACATTGGGTGACGATCATATTAAGGGGTGCTTTAAAAGGGTTGAGGGCAAACATTTCAGGGGAGCGATACTTTGTGATGATGACACTTGATTAAGGAGCATTGACAGGTACGGGGGTTTTATTTAATTCTGGAGGATTCCTGTAGTCCGCTTTGCTGCTTCTCACACTTTAACGTGCCGATTCTGATGCAGCAGGTCCAGAGTAGGGCCTGAGATTCTGTACTTCCAACAAGCGCCAGGTTATACCACTGCTGATCTGAGGAACTGCCTCTCTCCGAATAGCAAGGGGACTGCCTTAAAGCAATCCTAAGAAAAATCAGTCAGGCAGCGATGGTGCTAATGTTAAGAACATTCACCTTTCTTTGACCTGAGAAAGAAAAAGAGATAGGAACCAAGGTAATTTGGATTGAATCTTCCTAGATAAATCTGGATCTACTTTGAGTTGCAACCCAGGAGGTGAAAAATCAATTATTTTCAATGCAGTATAGCATATGGAAAGATAAATCTAACTTTGATTTTAAAATTTGTTTTAAATTATGTGCTTCCGGTAAAAAAAAGCTAGATATGTTAAAGCTCAAGATTTACGCAATGTAGGGATTAGAACTTTTAATTTTAGGAAAATTTAGGAAAATGTGGGGCTTTTAGAAAACTTGTAAATAAGATCATGGTAAATAGGATAATCATCAAATCCCTGGATAGATGATAACTTTGTAAGCTATAAAATGATTTTAAAAAGTTGGAAAGGAAGAAATCAACAGTTTCAAATGTATACAGTCCTGCAGTGAAAAAGTATAATTAAAATGAAAAAGAGCCAGGTGCGATGGCTTACACCTATAATCCCAGCACTTTGGGAGGACGAGGCGGATGGATCATGAGGTCAGGAGTTCAAGACCAGCCTGACCAACATGGTGAAATCCTGTCTCTACTAAAAATACAAAAAATCAGCCAGGCATGGTGGCAGGCACCTGTAAATCCCAGCTACTCAGGAGGCTGAGGCAGGAGAGTTGCTTGAACCCGGGAGGCGGAGGTTGCAGTGAGCCGAGATCTCAACATTACACTCCAACCTGGGAGAAAGAGCAAGACTCAATCTCAAAAATAAATAAATAGAATGAAAAAGCACACCAGGAAAAATTTGTGGCACATATGACGAGATGCCTACTTTCTATATCATACATAGAGCTCATACGGATTGTAAGAAAGGTGTACACAGGCCTAGCACGCGGTAGATGCTTCCTATAACTGTTGACTGAATAAATTATTTAGCCGATAGCTGGATAAAAGACACTCACGTTCTATCACAATATAAAGAAATGCATGGAAATCGTTCAGCCTTACTAGTATGGAAAGATAAGCATATTTAAACATCAGCAAGGCACACTTTTCACTTACAAAAAGAAAACCCAGTGTCAATATCGTTAACTTGAAATGGATATGCACTTACTCACTTCTGGCAGCATTGTAAGTTGGTACAAAGCCTTTTGGAACATTGTTTGGCAATATATGGCTAAAGGCACAAAGATTGGTACCCTTGAATCTAGTAATCATCCTTTGGGAATCATGTGTTCTAAGAAACAAATTGTTCTAAGAAAAGAAAAAAAGGCTGCGCGTGGTGGCTCACGCCTGTAATCCCCCAGCACTTTGGGAGGCCAAGGCAGGCAGATCACGAGGTCATGAGTTCGAGACCAGCCTGACCAATATGCTGAAACCCCGTTTCTCTAAACACACACACACACACACACACACACACACACACACACACACACACACAATTAGTCGGGTATGGTGGCACACGCCTATAGTCTCAGCTACTCAGGAGGCTAAGGCAGGAGAATTACTTGAACCCGGGGGGCGGAGGTTGCAGTGAGCCGAGATTGCACCACTGCACTCCAGCCTGGGCAACAAAGAGAGAGACTCCATCTAAAAAAAGAAAAAAAAAAGAAAAAGAAAAAAAGCTGTGTAAGTATTCATCACAGTGTTATTTGTGAGGACAAAAAGAAAGAATTTTAATGTCTAATGTGAAAGAAACAGTTCATTTATTCAACACATAGTTTTGGTTAAGTAGGATATGATACATCTATGCAGTGGAATTTCATGAATCTGTTAAAAATTATGATTTTCATACTTACATTAGCAATATGAAAGAATTTGTATAATATAGTCTTACTAAAAAATGCAGGATGCAAAATTGTAGGTATGCTTTGATTGTAACATGCAAAGTGATATGTTCCTGTGGACAAGAACTAGAAGACACAAGGAAAAATGTAAGTATCACTTTTTTTGAGGTTATATTCATGCTGTGATGTTGTTTGTACATTTTGCTGTAAATATATGCTCACTTAGATGTTGAGAAACTTCTGTACTCAACTCCATATCACAAGCAGGATATTCCAATGTGTATCACACAGTAGGTGCTTAGTAACTAACCAAGAAACTTAACTCCTGTCGAGCCTCTAAACATGGGGTTCCAATGCTCTAGTTCCTTCTCGCTTATTTTGTTTCATCATCCTGAGCCCCCATTTCTCTTTCTTCCATTTTTGGTGGTTGGTAGAGGCATCCTGGTATCCCACATGACACCAAGTACAAATATTTGTTTCAGAGCTTTTAATGAATGTGTAGTAGTGCCAGACAGGGAATGAATCTTCACGTTTAAAGGACCAAGGTCCATGTAAGGAGAATCTTAATGGAGCTATAGCTCAAGAGCGATGCCTATTTCATCTTCTGATTTCCTTTAGCTAAGCAACAAAAATTTGCTTTAAGATCATGAGCCTCCTTAGAGCAGTCCCCCTCACCTTCAGCTGTATTCCCTGTTTCAGATATACTTGTTTCTCTGCTGTAAGTACACTTTTCTCTTCTAATTAGGTCCGTTACTTCATGTCTGTTTTTCTTCTTTGACATGGTTTCTTCTGGCTTTGGCACCACATATTTTCCCCATATGTCATTGCCTCTGGAGCTTCATGTTGCAATAGTTTTTCAAGGGGAACGGAGAGCACGTCGCTAAGGGTGGGGGATGGCTCTTGACTCTTTTGCCTGCCCTTTGCTTCAGTGAGTGTTCGTATTTCTTTTGGGCCTAGTTCTGTTTGGTTTTGTAGTCTTCAGAGTCAGTTATGTTTGGACTGAGAGATACTTAAGTAAAAATAATGGTAAGTCAGAGATATGTCTGGCAAAGGTGCAGCACATTTGTTAAGGTTGCTGGTTTATTTATCTCCCTTGTCTCTATGGAGACTAAATCTGGGTCTGGGATTTAATGGACTTAATTTTGACCTCTTGTAACATCTCCTAACTTTTCCCAGCCTCTGGTTTAGAAAGAATTCATTTTCACTTGGGGAGAGAAACTGCCTCACTTACAAAAGGGGTCCTAACTCTTGAAAAGTGGAATCTCCAGTCTTTGATTCTTAGTCTTCAGAGTACCCGTTGTGCCTGTAAAGAAAGCTAAGAAGTCATGTAGAAACACAAACACAAAAACACACACACCCACACACACATACACACACACACACGTAATATCTCAAGGAAATACTTTTCTTTCAAGTGAAATAAAGTATTATTTAGTTAATGTGAACGAACTGGCTGTAAGAACTTTCTATAAGAGAACCTTTTGTCAGGATACCAAATCAGTGGAAACATTGATCAGACACTACGTTTTTATTTTTGAAAAGTATCTCCTTTACCCATTACAGGATTCTAAATTTGCATGCATATAAATGTTTGGAACATATTTCAGAGTTCAAGTGTATTAAATTGTGCTAGGGAAGTCCATAATAAAGATTGGGTTTGACTAGGATTCTCATGGAAGGAGTCAGATTTGGACAGTTAAAATTCAAATCTAGTGTTCCATCTACATAATTGATGTGAAATGAAGACACAGATACCTCATCTCTAAGGCAGGTAGAGTCAAACCATCTTAGACTTCTATTGGTTCAAATGATCCTTCAAAACTTTTTCTCTTCTCCTATATGGTGCTTTGAGACTTATAAAAACATTCTAATTTATTCGTCTATTTACAGGTCCTTTCAGCTTCTCTGAGAATAAGCTCACATGTGAATTTTCTTTGAAACCAAAACAAATGGGTCAGTAAATGATTAATTATCAAACATTGCATAGAGACTGAGGCAAGGGAAGTGATAAAAGTATTCTTCTGTCCATATTCCCCAAGTAAAAAGTATTAGAGTTCAGATCTGTCAACGAGTTTAGTTCAAGTCCAGTAGGAATTTGTGATTATTTAGTAAGATTTTTGAACATCATAAAAGTTCAGTGCATATGGAAGTTCTTTTAAGATTTTGTCCATCATCAACTCTTCTATTAATAGACAAAGCTTTGAGAAGCCAACAACAGATGCTCTCTTGTAAGAGAGAACCATGCCTGGGAGATGAATGTCGGATGCTCCTTAATTTCTGGGTTTGAAACCTTGATTCATTCGTCTTTATAACCATGGACTTAGAATATTTGTTAGATTAAGGTCATAGCTAAATCATACAAATTTTATTAGGATCAGTACCATAAGCATAGCTGAGGTCAAAGCTTTTATGGAAATCACAATGTGAAGGCCTAAAGTGCTTAATAATGCTTGAGAAAGAATGGCACTTTTATCATCATTATCATTGTCATCATCATTATTATCGTATCAACCTTCATTACATGTTGAAAGCCCAGTGTGGTGAACTGTGCTAATAATAGTTATAATTTATGTATTTCATTAGTGATATTTCAATTTTGTTTAAACAGCTATAGGGATCAACTTGAAATAAAAAGGAAGAAAGATATAAAAATGGATTTAGAATAGTAGCCTCATTGTCTGTCTCATCAGCCGGATAAGCTTTGTGCTCAGTGGAGCATCTCTCACTGAAGGACATCTAATTATTGGATAAACAATTAGTTTCTTTAACAGTTCTTGGGCTGGGTGCAGTGGCTTACACCTTTAGTCCCAGCTATTCAGGAAGCTGAGGCATGAGAATCACTTGAACCCAGGAGGCAGAGGATGCAGAGATCACACCACTACACTCCAACCTGGGTGACAGAATGAGACACTGTCTAAGAAAAAAAAAACCAAACCACATAAACCAAAGAACAGTTCTTCACCTAAGTAGAGAAGCAGAAAAAACAATGGTCTGTAGTCTTTGTGAGTCTGTGGACATCTCTTAAACCATGCGCTTTGTGTATGTAATCGAACCATTTCTTTTTCTTTTGCTTGCTAGCTTGCTTTATATATATATATATACATATATATATATATATATATATATATATATATTTATTTATTTATTTTTTTTTTTAATAAGAGTCTCACTCTGTTGGCCCAGGCTGGAGTGCAATGACGCAATCTCAGCTCACTGCAACCTCTGACTCCTGGGTTCAAATGATTCTCATGCCTCAGCCTCCCGAGTAGCTGAGACTATAGGCATACACCACCACGCCTGGATAATTTTTTGGTATTTTTAGTAGAGATGGGGTTTCACCATGTTGGCCAGGCTGGTCTCAAACTCCTGACCTCAAGTTACCCACCCACCTCAGCCTCCCAAAGTGCTGGGATTACAGGCATGAGCCATTGCGCCAAGGTGATAGGACCATTTGTATACACATTAATTAGGGCTACAAATTCATAATTTACTTAAGGTACTCTGTGTGCTTCTTTCCCAGAACCAGCCGAGTTTTCTCTATGGGTGGTGGTGAGAGTTTGTGTACATAATTGGCATCGTGCACAAGCAAGGGGATTTATAATTCAGAGTGTCTTTTGCTCCCTTCAGTGGTTCAAGTGCAAACTAGTTGGAGAGGGTGAGTTCCACCTTTTGCATTGGCTCATGGGACAGGTTTGAACTGGAAAATAGTACAACGTGCTCCAGTATTTTTAGCCTATCCCTTATGTTCGCAGCTCTGCCCTTTGAATTGTCAGTCCTCACAGACTTTACACAGGATCTTGATCCAACTCTTGGTCCTCTCATGGGTGTTTTCCATTTTCCTTACTGGGCCAATATAAGGCACAAAAAGTAAAGGATTTGGTCAGAGTTACTGTCTTAAATTATACCCCGCTTTCTCCAGGAAACTAGAAGCTTCTGAAGAGCAAGAAGCCTGGTGTTTCCTCTTATGTCCTTCATATCATTTATTATTTAGTGCCAGAGACATAGTAGGCGTTTACTAGAGATACAATTAATTGAATGAAAGGCATTGTGTAAAGTACAAACCATAGCATTACCATGATATTACACAGGACTGTCTCAGGATCCCTGTTCCTCTAATTATCTGTATTCCTGAATTGTTGGAGGATATCCTTGAATAGAGCTATCCTTTTTCCTTCATTGTAGCATGGCATTATTTTTCCTGACATGTTATCAGCAAGTTTTTCAAGCAGAAAAGTTGAAATTATACAGCGAACACTCCTATTCCTACCACCTACAGTCAGAAATTAAACATTTTACTATGTTTGCTTTATCAAATATCCACCGTTAGTCCATCTTGATTTTTTGGATGCATTTCGAAGTATGCTGAAGGCATCTGTGTGCTTTACCCTGAAATACTTCAGCTTTATCATTATTTGGTTTCAGTTTTGATTTTCTTAGAACTGCTTTCAGATTTGTTGAGATCCTGACATTTATTTTGATGGTAGCTAAGCAGAGGTAATAAGTCGAATGTGCAATATGCTCAGTTTTCAGACACTGGGAGTTTTTCGTTGTAACTACCAGCAGGTATACAGACACATATCACTGCCCCTTCCCCCCTTCATTGTAGGGTCACATTATTTGTATTGTTGAAACTTGGAAAGCCAGCCTAGGAAATGTAGTTGAGGGGCTTGTGGATATGAGTGAAACCAGAGAATTGGGGTTGAGAATAGTAGGGCAAAATGTCAGAATTAGCTGCTACAAGGGGAGGATAGAGTTGGGTATAAGGAAGGGGGAAGAGATTCAGATCAGGAAGTTACCAGCGTGATACCACTTTCATATATGCAGTCTAGAGAGGGTTTGGTGGCGGTTTATGTCACCTAAAGGTCATGGATTGAATAAACACTAAAAGTGCAAATAGAGCCATTCCAGTCTAGTTGCTTTCATATTGTATTCCATGGAACCCCAGAATTCATAGAAATGTCTCAGAGGTTTCACCAACATTTATTTTTTTTGCAAGTATATTGAACTATTTTTAAAAAAACTAATAAGAAAACCCAACAGACACACTTGATTGTGTTTTATACAAAACTTTAACATCCTGGAGAATACATACTGATAGACTTTCTTCCTTCCTTCCTTCGTTCCTTCCTCTTTCTTTCTTTCTTTCTTTCTTTCTTTCTTTCTTTCTTTCTTTCTTTCTTTCTTTCTTTTCTTTCTTTCTCTCTCTCTCTCTCTCTCTCTCTCTCTCTCTCTCTCTTTCTTTCTTTCTTTCTTTCTTTCTTTCTTTCTTTCTTTTTCTTTCTTTGTTCTCATTCATTCATTCATTCATTCGGAGATGAAGTCTCACTCTTGCCCAGGCTGGAGTGCGATGGCATGATCTCGGTTCACTGCAACCTCTGCTTCCCAGGTTGAAGCGATTCTCCTCCCTCAGCCTCCTGAGTAGCTGGGATTACAGGCGCCCACCACTACGCCTGGCAAATTTTTTGTATCTTTAGTAGAGACAGGGTTTCATCATGTTGGCCAGGCTGCTCTCGAACTCCTGACCTCTGGTGATCCACCTGCCTCAGCCTCCCAAAGTGTTGAGATTACAGGTGTGAGCCACCACGCCCGACGCTGATTGACTTTAAAATAAGTAAAGGTTATTAATGTCAACCTAAAATAAAGTTTTGACTAACACTTATCTGTCATCCATCAAAGTCAGGGTAGTATTTCTATGTGGGAATAAAGACAAAAGGTCCACAGCAGGACCATTACACTAAAGCCATGGGTGTTAAGGCATTGGCCTGCAAAAGCTGAAGTTACGTTTTGGTTTCCAGTTACCATGAGCACTTATCCATCTGTTATATTTAGATTTTTTTTTCCTAGTACCTTTAGGAATCTGACGAGTATCTGCTTTAAACTTGAAACGACCATACAAGGGTAGAGATGGTTAGGGTGCTGGCGGCAGGCTACAGTGTCATCCTTCAGATGGGCCTATGTGAACGGATTAGGGAACCTTCAAAAAGGTCTCTCTTCTGGCCCAAACTCCTCAACATAATCTGAAAACGTGTGTGCAGTATTGTACTTCATGACGAGATGTGATGTTCAGGCCTTCTTTGATTATGCCTGAAAACCTTTAAAATGTGTTTGGTAGATTTCTTCCATTTGGAGTTTGTGGCACTCAACTTTGGTGTTTTCATTCTAGATTGTAACACATTCTGTGCCCATAGTTTGAAAAACATTTTGGAAGCCAGTGCCTCCTTGTGTGTAGCTGAACTCAATTTTTCTTTTTTGAGACAGAGTCTTGATCTGCTGTCCAGGGCTGGAGTGCAGTGGTGTGATCTCGGCTCACTGCAACTTCTGCCTCCCAGGTTCAAGCAATTCTTCTGCCTCAGCGTCCCGAGTAGCTGGGACTATAGGCACGCACTGCCACACTCGGCCAATTTTTGTATTTTTAGTAGAGACGGGGTTTCACCATGTCGGCCAGGATGGTCTTGATCTCCCGATCTCGTGATCGGCCCGCCTCGGCCTTCCAAAGTGCTGGGATTACAGGTGTGAGACACCACACCCAGCCGCTGCAGACAATTTTTAAAGGTTTTGCTGATGTATATTTTATTTTCCCCTAGCATTTATTAAGATCTTCAAAGTTGAAACGACTTTACAGTGGCCACCTTTATCTCTATCATCAAGAGGCTGCTATCAATAGCATTTTACTCTACCTGTTTTATCACATATCTATCCGTCCTTCCATCTATCAGTTCATCTTATTTTTGGATGCATTTCAAAATGAATGTAGCAGATTTCACCAGTTAACTTTGTAATATTTTATACACTTGAAGTCTAGCTTTTTGAACAGTACACAAATGTGCCTAAATTGGTATAGAATGCTGTGAAAGAAGGTGTAAAATAAATGCCCAGTTTTGCTGGGAAAAATATTTAGGAGCCTTATTTTAAAAGTAACAGATATTCTGAAATCGTGGCATGGAGTTGGGAAAAAAATACTAGCTAATTTTTAAATTGGAACTTTTTTGTGACTCAGATATTGCTGACCCCTAATAAGGAGGGGATACACTTGTAAATTTTATTTTCACTTCAGGCAGGAGCCACGTAACTTCTAGTTCTTACAGAGAGGCAAGATCATCTAGAAAAGTGTTATAGACATAGAGTGTTGGTTACTCCCACAGAATCTACTGCATTTGGAAGGCAGAGGAACGGTTAAGTGAGGACTAAGTTGATCTATGCAGGTTCTGATTCCAAACTGTGGTGTCAAGGTGTTAGTACGAATTATTATTATTTTTTTTAAAGAAAACACTCTTGTTACAATTTGGACAGAGAGAATGGGATGGAGATGAAAGGTTCTCGTGTATGGCTCTTGCCCCTATTTATGTGGAAAGCACTCTCTACATCCTTGCAAAGCTGTGTTGTTGTTCCCTTTATTCTCAATCCCCAGAATTGTGTCCAAACACTCTCTCTTGGCCCAGGGGGTTGGCTGGGTATGCTTCCCTCTGGAAGTCTTAACTAGCACTCTTGAATTAGCTGGCAGGAGATCCCTTAAAACCATTTCCAAGCAGTTTTTCTCACTTCCCTATAGGGGCTAATCCTGTACTTTCCACTTCAGTTCCCGCTGCTGTTGCTGGGGAAGAAACAGATTTCTGCTGTGTTCTCAAACTCCAGACGGTCCACAAAAATTTAGTGTTGTAAGAACAAAGAGACCAGGCGCAGTGGCTCATGCCTGTAATCCCAGCACTTTGGAAGGCTGAGGCGGGTGGATCACTTGAGATCAGAAGTTCGAGAGCAGCCTGGCCAACATGGTGAAACCCCATCTCTACTAAAATACAAAAATTAGCCAGGCGTGGTGGCACTTGCCTGTAATCCCAGCTACTTGGGAGGCTGAGGCAGGAGAATTGCTTGAGCCTGGGAGGCGGAGGTTGCAGTGAGCTGAGATTGCATCACTACACTTCAGCCTGGGCGACAGAGCAAGACTCTGTCTCAAAAAAAAAAAAAAAAAAAGAACAAAGAGGGACAGAAAACCTTTGGGGCAGGGAGGGATTAGTTGGGGGATATGGGTGAGAAACCTGGTGATTAGATATATTTAAACGTGTCATGTCAGTGTAGAACGTGAATTAAAAAGAAATTATATATGGAGAGTTGTAAGAAATTTACCAATCCCTTCCGACAGACACATGACCCTTTAAAACCCATTAAAACTCCTTGGCACAATGGAATAATATACACTTTAGTCTTCGAAGAGACTATTAGGTTGCAGTGTTTTTGATTCCTCTACCACTGACTTGCTCTTTGATCTTGGAAAGTAACTGACTTGTCCTGAGATTGTTTCATAATCACCCATAACAAAACTGATTTACTGTATATAGTGAATAGTTAAGTTTAAAATTGTATCTAGTTTCCGTTATAGCTCAAGTTTATGAATTTTTTTTAGCGTTTAGATGTTAACATTAAGCTTTCAAATCAGATTTAATTTTATTTGGCAAAAAGTTGTTTCGTTTATGAATACTTTATATTCTGTAGTTCATACATGCAGAACCACCCTTAATTAAATGATATTTCCACAAATCAGTTTGGAAGACTTTCTTCCTGCAAAACGTAGGTTTAAAATACATAAAAAATTGATGGGGCTATGCACTTATGGCTAGTACAAAAGTGGAAAGTGTTTTAGATTTATGCTTAGGACAGGTGATAGTACTTGAGCTTCTATTCTTAGTTTGACCTTGCCTCCCCCCACCCTCTTAAAGCAAGACACTTAATCTCTTAAATGTCTCAGTATATTCATCTATAACACCTGTATTCTTATTTCACAAAACCGGTACCTGGTTTATATTCGGTAGCATTTGAGGACTTGACGTAGAAGGTTGTATGGAAGTTCAAATTATGTAGAGAGTATTTGTATGCTGAATGATAATCTTGACAAATTACTAATTACTACATTTAGAAAGTTACAACTCTAGAGGGAATTGATATTTGATATTGTTTTCCTGTGTGTTCTAAGTTACCACCATAACAGTAGGAAAATAAACCCTATCCTGGCTGTGTTACAAAGGGATTAACTCACTTCTTCAAGTTGTTACTAAATCTCCAGCCCTTTAAGCAACAGAAATAAAAAGGGTTCCTTATTTTGATTTTTCTCAAATAAAAGTTTAATAACTAACTTTGGCTTATTTTTTTCTTTTGTTGAGGGCTTTCCAAGTTATTTTCTTTGTAAAGGATGGAGGATAAACCATGTCAGTTACTTAAAGCAACTAAAAATACCCAGTATAAATATGCAGAGGAGTATGTTTTTGATTTTTAGATCAAAGCAAAGAAGCAAGATTTTATGGAGCTTGCTTATTATATATTTGTTCCCAGCTACTTATGCCTTTTCAAAGAATTAAATATTAACTAAATGCAAGAGGATTAAATAGCTAGACTTTAAGTAAAACTAAAATACCCATATTATCCTTGAAAGTTTAGGATGACATGAAAGAGAGGGAATCCTTATCATGGGGATTGCCTGTCTTTTCACAATGACCTGCCACTAGATTTTATAGTGTATGATAAAGTTGTGTGTGTTTATTGTGAAAATTGTGTAAGTCATATGAAAAATCAAGAAAAGCATTACCTACTTGGGTACAAAGCCTGATTTATTTCTTTTATGACTATATTATGATATATTTCTTTATGACTATATTATGTTATATTAAAGTTTGTGTAGTACTTGGGTATATATTATTTAATTTCATTCCTAAAACATTTCAATAGGGAAAGCAAGACAGATATTAATATTCCCATTTCATAGATGAGGAAGAAAAATTAACTTGACTCGTAAGCAATTCAGCAGAGTTAGAGATTGCATTTGAGATTTTTGATTCTAAGTCTAGTGTGCTTTCCTTGGGTTACAACACAATTAAGTCAACGAAATTTACTATTATTTTCATTAAATGAAAGCTTAAAATCAATTAAGAAATTTAACAGTATAAAATTTAGCAATATAAAAATACCGTTAATTTAATTTTATGAAGTTAATTTTTATGAAGTTAATTTTAAATTGATTTTTGAATTTGCTAAAAGTGTTTTAAAATGAGTATTCCATTTCACAATTCCTGAATTAATCTCTTCTCCTTACATTTCCTGTTCCAATATGATAATTTATATAGGCTTTAGCATTTACTTACGGCATTAAATAAGTAGACAGTTTGAAGGGAATTAAGATTAATTAGGTCTTGCAATTCTTATAATACTCCTGGTTTGCCACACTGAATTGCCATGACATGACTGGGGATCCCTGTTAGAACATCTAACAAAAATAGCTGCTAATATACTTAATTTTAAAATGATTTATTTTAAGCTTCTTTATAAACATCAACCCCTTTTCTGAAGTCCAGAGTTCATTTTTTAAAATGTTCACGGATACTGGAGTGGAGGTGCTGGTGGCATTTCTTTTTCTTGTTTATCTTTAAAGACAGGGAGATGCAATCTAAGTTAGGAAATCAGTGATAAATAGTCATAGAACATGGGTCACCTGGCTTCAATTAGTTATGTGACCTTTAAGAAAACAAGTGCCCATTTCAGAAAAGACTGACCTTTGAGGCAACAGACATCAAGCTACCCTTCTACTTTAAGGAAGAAACAATGACAGCGTTAATTTAAAACTCTGATGCAGACAGAGTTAAAAAATCCCTGACAGATTTATATAACAAATGTGGATGGTGTTTTGTTTTCCCAGCATGCAGTTTTAAGGTCAGACCTATGACTCAGAGCTGTGCACTTCCCTGGTGGTATGCATCAGTGACATGTTGCCAGTCTAATCGTCCAGAAGGGCTTGTGCCCAGCTCAGCTTGCTCCATTATAATCCCCAGCTGAGAAGCCACCTTTCATTTTTTCAAATAGATAAGGAAGACAGCATGAACATTTGAAACTCAAATACTATACGTGCTTTATAACTTTTAAGTCTGAAGACTTGATGAACATTAAGGTGCCTCTTTAATTTTGAGAAGTAGAATCTCCATCGCCATTAATCCATCATGGTGTGATGCTACATGAAGCTATGCTGTGTGCATTGTCAGTATCAGCGTTTTGCTGAGTTTACTGTTTTTTAGTTCATTGGCAAGGCATTGTGGATTTTGGTGCAAAGAGTGTGGATTTGGAATCAAAAGGCACTTCCTCTCTGGGTGGCTGATTAGCTGAGGGTAACCTTCGTATAGTTGGCATGGGATTTCCAGATGGCATCCTCTCTGCATGAGCAAAAACAATGTGCCATTTCAGTAAACTATGGTGGGTTCTGCCTGATCCACTCCAGATCTTTTCATTTCTTTCTTTTACTCTCTCCCTTTCCTTGTAAATCAAAACTCCCATTCCTTTAGTGTGGCTGATCTCCTTTTGGGGTTAGAAGAAACCAATCTGATTAAAGTAACTTACTACTGTTTTTACCTATCTTATAAAAATGTGTATATTTCAAGGCTGGTCACAGTGGCTCACACCTGTAATCCCAGCATTTTGGGAGTCTGAGGTGGGTGGATTGCTTGAGGTCAGGAATTCAAAACCAGCGTGGCCCACATGATGAAACCCTGTCTCTATTAAAAGTGCAAAAATTAGCCAGGCGTGGTGGTATGCACCTGTAGTCCTAACTACTCAGGAGGCTGAGGCAGGAGAATCGCTTGAGTCCGTGAGGCAGAGGTTGCAGTGAGCTGAGATCATGTTATTGCACTTCAGCCTGGGCGACAGAGAGAGAGAGAGAGACTCTGTCTCAAAAAAAAAAAAAAAAAAGTATATATTTCTTACAGTATTGTTTGTGATAACAAAAGAAAAGACTGGAAACAAATATTTGTCAATAAGGGACTGATTAACTGTGGCATAGCTACACAGTTGGATACTATGTGCATGTTCAAAAAGCAGAAGCTCTTTACTGACAAGGAAAATTCTCTAAATATGAATAAATAGAACTAGCAGTAGAATAAATAGAAAAAGCAAGGTGCAGAAGAGGATGTATAGTATACCACTATTTATGTTTTTTTTTAAAAAAAGGAAAAAGAAAAATATATATAGCTGCCTATCTTTTATAAGCCCAGTATCTCCAGAAGCATAAAGACGACACTGGTATCATGGGTTATCAATGGAGAGGGGGAAGTAGGTGTCTGGGGATAGGTAGGGGAGGAAGACTTTTCACTATGAATTCTTCCACACCTCTTCAAAAATACATCTTTGGAAATCCATGCAAAAAAAGAATGTTCATAGCAGTATTATTCATAGTGGCTGAAAAGTAGAAATAACCCAAATGTCCATTACCTGATGAATGGCTGAACAATATGTGGTGTATCTATACAACGGACTATTATTCAGCTATAAAGAGAAGTGAAGTACTGATGCACGCCATCGCATGGAGGAACCTTGAAAATGTTATACTAAGGGAAAGAAATCTGCCACAAAAAGTTGCATATTGTGTGATTCCATTTTTATGGAAGCATTATGCTAAGTGAAAGAAATCAGTCACAGAAGGCCATATATTGTATGACTCCATTGCCAGAAGTGGCACATCCATAAAGACAGAAAGTAGATTAGTGGTTCCCAGGGAGTGGGGGTGGGGGTGGGGTATGGAGAGTCATGGCTGAGAGGTCCAGGGTTTCTTTTGGGGTGATGAAAACGTAAAATCAGATAGTGGTAATGATTGGTATACATTATTAATATACTAAAAACTGATGAACTGTACACTTTATAAAGATCAATTTTAGGATATATAAATTCTTTATTTTAAATTTGACTTAGAGATGAGGTCTCGCTGTGTTTCCCAGGCTAGTCTTGAACTCCTGGCCTCAAGTGATCCTCTTGCCTTGGCCTCCCAAAGCACAGGTGTGTAAATTATATCTCAGTAAATAAAATAACATAGAAAAACAACTTGAAGTCATGAGCATGGAAACTTGAAGAATCACTATGAACATATAAAACAAGTTTTCACCTAAGAAATGTTTTCATTCTAAAATATTTTACGTATTATCTCTATAATGACAAAGGGCTTCATGTTCTTTAGCCACCTTCACTCACACTCACCTGGAATCTTTTCATTTTATAAGGGAAGATTGTTAACCCAAATGAAGCCCTGATTGATAAATTTTTGAGTAAAATAAGAAAAAATTGAGATATTATACCTGCAGGCCCTGCCCAGGCTGTGCCAGTAGGAGAGGAGATATGGAGCCACAGAGAATCTTTTGGACCATTGTGCCCTTTCTCTCTTCACAGATCATCCCAGAGCTGTCCTTGACTCCTTAGGCTGATATGACCCTGTTTGCTTCCTTGTGTTCTCCTTCAGTGAACTGAGGCACAGGGTTTAGGGAGCCCATCCTGATGGGAGGAGATTAGCTTTGGGGTTCTGGGATGAGATCTGTGGAGCTGAAAATATAGCCCCTCCTCTCCTAGTCACTAACTTTTTATGTATGGAGAGTGACAACTAAGAGATCCGAGATTTCTTTTGGGTGGGGATGTGAGATGCTGGGTCATTGTGGACATACAGCATCTGGTCTGTCCACACAGTGGTTAGATAATAGTTTTCTGACACTCATCCCAACTCTAGATGCTTTAGCCTGAGTTCATCTTGGGGTGGTTATGGGGGAATTGACCACAACGTATTTTTGGTCAAGAGTTGGGTAGATGGTGTATATTTTGGTTCTGCCACCTCTGGGAACTTGGACATTGCTGTACTCACCCAAGCTATGTCTCAGCACAAACAACCTCATCTCCTGAGCTGCTGAGTTCTTTCTCTAAGTGGCTGATGAGATAGGGTCTTTCAGATCCATGCCCTTGGCATTTATTCAGAATTAACTCGCATAATACGAAGCTAATCTGCGTTCTGGCTGGAGCTGCCTGATGGATATAGGTAGCGTCTTTTCATTGTTGGCCTTTAAAGGCCAACTTAAGCTCAGAGATGTGAACCAAGGGTGGCCTACCTGATGAATTAGTGCTCATAAGGCAAACCCTTATTTGTTGTGCTGGAAAATTTATTCACTCTAGCCAGAAAAGGTCTAATCATCCACTGAGCTAACTGGGCCCTTTCCTGGCAGGGAGGATGTAGGGAAGACCCTCCCCAACTCAAGACTGGGTGGATGACTTAGACCTGTTGGGTATTTGTTTCATTAGAGGATCAATAGAGCAGAGATTTGTTCTCTCTAGGTCTCAATCATTTGTTCATAAACCCTCCTGACCTGTATTGAATCCACAGCTGTCTCCACTTTGCTGTCAAGCTGCTAGAGGCCAATTCCTGAGTCCCTAGGATTTTGAGTTTTGCTCTCTGCTGCCCTAGACATTCTCAGGCTCATGGTCCTTGCAGCTGGGCTCTTGGCCAACATCCTGAGCTCTTATCTCTTTTCCACATATCCCCTGTGAATTAGTAAACTTGATAAATTCTATTTGTACGAATCTGCTGCTTGGGCCAGCCACATTTTTGGCATGTAGTTGAATTAATAATAATATATAGTGCTTACTGTGTGCCAGCCACTGTTCTAAATGTTACAAATATTTACTGCTTTATTTTTCACAATGACCCTCTTACATAGGTACTATTATCATCCCCATTTTAGGGATGGGCACATTTAGTCACAGAGAAATTAAGTGAAACTTGCCAATGTCATACAACCAATAAGTGGTGGAGGCAGGATTCAAATCCAGATAATCTGATTCCAGTCTATGCTCTTAGCCACTGAACTATATTCTCTTGAAACATTATAAAATAGATATACTGATAATTATCTCAGGGCAAATTTCTTATTATTTGTCTTGGAACTAACCGTATTAATTATTCAGCCAATCTCATATAAAGTTAAGCCTTAAATTTCTTTCATGGAAGCCTTCAAAAATAGTTATGGTCCAGTCTAAACCATTTTATCTGAATTTCATTGAATGCAATAGGACAATCACCCCTTGTTTTCTTTTCCTGTACCTTAGACAATCTGTTCAAATTTGCACTTAGTACATACTTCCCATGTTTGTTCTTGTTGATTATCACACTGATTGGAAATGAGCAAGAAGGGCGGGGATGGGAGGTGAATGGGGTGTGATCTTTCCAAGTACATGTCCTTTGGCGGCTTCTGCTCCTCTAGCTGCAGACTCTCCTTGCGTTCTCCTTTCTGGACTTCGTGTTCCTGTCATTCTGTTTCATGTACTTGCTGCCTGGCATGGTGAACTTGTTTCTTGACTTCAAGGGCTTTGAAATCATTCACTGTTGTTCCTTAAGTGTCAGCTGTTTTAGGTAGAGCCTCTGCTTCCCCATCCAGACTAGTCCATATCTCTCTCGGCTCTGTGTCAACTACCGCTTCCAAGTTATCTCAGCCAAAGTTTATCCATGAACTTTATTTTTTTATATAAGTTTAATAGAGTTTAACTGAGCAAAGAACGATTCGTGAATTAGGTAGCTTCCTGACTCAGAGTAGGCTCAGAGACTCCAGCATTAACCATAACCGTGGCTGAGATAACTTGACTGGACTCTTGCTGCTGCATGAGAGAATCTGCAAAATGTGTCATGAACACATACAACTGTCCCTTAGTCTCAGGGTGTGTGATCCAGATTAACCTCTGGTGATTAATATCAAGTCATAACGAACCCCATTTGCCATACGTAGCATTCCCAAGATTTACACTGTCATTAGTAAAGGTCCCAGACACCCAGCTTCTAGACCTGAAGCGGCTGTTAACTCAGGTCATCTCTCCATCTCTGGGCCTCAGCTTTCCCATCTGTAAAATGAGGTGATTGAATTAGGTGGTATCTAAGACCATTTCCAACTCTATCGTGGGATCTTTATGAAGCTGGAGACACCCACAGACCTGGCCCACTTTATCTTTATTTTTTTTATATAAGTTTAATAGAGTCCACCTGTAAGTATTCCTGCATGGAATTTGAATCAAGACACTGCTCAGGCAGTCAAATGATGGCCTTCAGGGAAACTTGGCAGGTGGGAGCCAAGTGAGCTTTCACTTTATGTACTTTCAGCCCTCTGGAAATCTGGATTTCCCCTGCTATCAAAATAGACAATGCTGTTGCCTAACAAAATATAGACTTCCTGAGTGACATCCAGGTCACAGCTTGGTCTCTTTCCTCCTGCTATGTTCACACTTCCACTTCCGTGCACCATGTTAAGTTCAGATGTTCTACTGACCAAACCCCAGAGAACCACTCATGAGTCTTTTCAGCCTTTACCTTGAATTCTAGGTCTATCTCCTATTTGGGGTTTGAAAACACCAATGCATAATAAAGTAATGTATTAATTATAGTTTTTTGGTAAATATAGATTGTATGTTACTAGCGTTGATGTTTCACAACAGGAAGCAGAGCTCATGAATTATAACATCCCTGAACAAGGCAGTAGATCTCAGTTATCAGCATTAAGAATAAAGGTATGGATGGAAGCTTATTTGATTTGCTCTTCTTTCCTGTTATGGATATTAACCAGCAGGGTCAATTATAGAATAGGGTCATGGAATGTTTAGCCCTCAAGCATTTGTCAGAGGCTTGAAATGTTCATAAAAGGTGGGCTTGGTGAATGCCAGGAGTTAGCATGATTGAAAGGGTGTTTTGAGTCATGGTACATGGCAACATGGAAATAAAACAGATATATCAGAAGTAGGTGGTAGAAATAGACTGTAAGAGAATTTTAACATCTAAAATATGACAAAGATTTATCCTTACCAGCTTCTCAGTTTCTTGAAACATTTTCCTTTGATTCGAGATTCTGTGTTTATGTTATATTTCCTTTTAAAACATTTTCTGGTTTCTATTTTCTTTACTTCTTTTACTTTTTTTGCCACTTCTGTCTTTTGAAAAATATAATCCTAGGTATGTTCTGAAAGTCATTTGTTTGGTGTTTTCCTGGTAGTGATTTCTGGTTATAGGCCCATAAAAGTATCTATAGGATGTGGTTGGGATAGTTCCTACCTCTTGGTAAAAGTCTAGTAGTAACACAGGAAGAGGGCAGACTTTGGGGACAAGAGACATTTAAAACTGTTACTGATCATGACATTACCAAAAATCAAAGGACAGAGGCCGTGGCCCATGCTTCTTAATCTCCATGTGAATATTATAAGGGAACTTCTAAGCCCTGATCAACTGTGAAATGAACAGGTCTTCAGTTGAGTTAATTAGCATTTTCCACGTGATTTGCTGTTTACAAGATCCTTTATTTCATGTATATTATCTCATTTGTAACAGATCTTCTCCTTTCATAGTCACCTTTTCCTTCTCTCTGAGATTCAGAGACCCTTTGGGGAGGCCGAATTTCAGGTTTGCTTTTATTTGGATCTTACAAGACCAAATCCCCCCTCTTGGGGTTCCAGGGGTGCTCCTTCATTTTAGTCTCTGACAGGTATGCCATGAATTGTGACATTTAAGCAGTGACTTTGCAAATTGGACTTGTCAGTAGGAAAAAGTACTCTTCCCACCTTAAAGATTGACAGGAACATGAGATGGCTGAAGCTGTCCTGGGCTTTTTTCTGGCAAGAGTACATAGGACAAGAAATACTCCGGAGAGCTCAACATTGAATCACATCATATCATAGTGCATGACTAGTTGCTTTAATCTTGCAGTTGGACTCACTCAGGATAAATTGTTGGCAGAGGGATTAAGTAGCCTGACAAAATTATATTCAGAAAAAAACTTGCAGTATATTAATTTATTAGTAGTAGGCATGAGGAAAAGAAGAGTAAGGTTTAAAAAATGGGCATGAAACCACTGATAAATCCACAAAGACCCCATTACAGTTTGTTATCAGCCTCTTGCCCCTGGCCATGACTAATGGCTAGTCATTGTCTGAATAAGTTTTTAACCGTTTGGAAATTTCTTCAGGAAAAGAAAAATCTAGTAAAGGGAGAAGGGTGACCACAAGTCAAGCTGTGAATGAGGAACTACTGAAATGTGGGCCAAGTGGGTCACTGAATTTGCCGTGTTTGACTCTTCGGTTGCACCACTTTGAACTTTTGAAGTTTGATCCTCCCAGTGGTGTTTCTGAGGTAGAGAGGCTGGGATTAGATTGCAGCCTGAGAAATCCCACAAACGTGATTCTACTGTAATCTTACTGTTCTCTCTTGCTCCTTGATAAGTGGTATCCCATTCAAGGGGGTTCATTATTGAAATCTCAGAAGAAGCTCATTGTGAAATCTGAAAGTGCCACTCTTCCCTACACCAGCTCTGCCTCCCATATTCCCCATTATTTTCCAAATCACCCAGAGTCACAACCTCAGAGGGATCCTTGGCTCCTTCCCCTTCTTTCAGTCCTTGCAACCCTGTCCCACAGTGTCCCTTATATCTAGTCTTTCCTTTCCATGCCCGTTGCCCTGCCTCTCATTCCTTCAGTCTTACCTTGCATCTCACTGGAGAGTATCCTGTGCTGTCTCCCTGCC
>PVKP010018055.1:0-44943 GCA_004027715.1 Plecturocebus donacophilus
GCACCAACAGACCTGGCTAATTTTGTAAGTTTTTGGAGAGGATGTCTCATTATATTGCCAAGGTTGGTCTTGAGTGATCCTCGCACCTTGGCCTCCTGAGTAGCTGGGACTGCAGTTGCATGCTACCATGCCTGGCTAATTTTTTAACTTTTTGTAGAAAGGAGGTCTCACTATATTGCCCAGGCTGTTCTCCAGTGATCCTCCTGCCTTGGACTCCCAAAGTACTGCAATTATAGGTGTGACCCACAATGTCCAGGCCAATACATCTTTTTATATTTCAACTATTTAAAACAGTCTAAGGATAATACTTGCATACTAAATTTCCTCTTAAAACTCTCTGGCCATTTTGTACTCAAACACAATATATAAATGGGTGCATTTTACAATTTAATTCAAGATTTTACTTATTTATTTTGGCCTGGTCCTGTTTTCAGCACAGGACTGAAGTTCCTTTTCCTGGGCATGTTATACCTTATATATTTTTTAAATCTAAGATTTTCCCCTTGACCATGACAGAATAAAAAGCCCAAATTTAAGATAGATACTAATCTAGGACACATACAGCTGTTCCACTGAGGCAAGATTTTTTTAAATGCAGGAATAAAAATTCTATTTTAACATGCACTTTATACATATTCTTCAATTTACATATGATTACCTAAAAAGCAAATCATATATACATTTTTTATAAGTATCAAGAGAAAAATCTATGAGTTAAAATGGATATTTAGAAAAGAAAATAATTACCTTTGATGCAAGGTTATCTACTAGAGCAATCATAGAATTCTTAAACAAGGTAGCAGCAGTCAGAGGTCGCTTGGTCACCTCTGTAATGCTTAGTTTGCCTTCAGGCCACATATTCTTGAGCACAGGATTTGAACTGAGAAGCACAGAAACGGCAATTCAAATGTCACATTCAAATAAGCTGGATAAAAACTGATAAGCAAGTCTGTTGAAATGTATCCTGAGAATCATAATTGGACTACAGACTGAACTCACAAGGCCTAATTGGAAGGACAATTCCATCCAGAAAATTATGCTGCAAGTATAATGACTGATACTGCAATGCTAATTGAGATTTTTCCAAACTATAGCACATTTAAAAAATTATTTAAACTTTTTTAAAGTGACGTGTATTATACCTACCCAGGACCCTCAAATAGTCAATATGGATGGCTCTTACAATAAGTATGTAAAACAAATTCATTTTTGTGATGATTAAAAAATGAGGACAAACCACTAGCAGAAAAATGATCCTCAATGTCACAGCAGAAAATATAAAAGTGGCAACTTCTTTGAATTAAAACAAATATTTATATATTAATAGAACAGGTAACACTACAGAAAGACTGCTCTTTATAGAAACGCAGGTAGGAATATAAAATAACCATTTTTATATTGGCCCTAGTAAATCCCTTTACTGCAGTTCAAATTGAGAACAAATTTGTAGGTAGCATTGGCATTTACAATATTTCATTAATATGACAATAGGACACTTGCAATCCAATTCTAAAAATGCATTTCAGGCCAATTTTCAGGTTAAAATTGTATATTCATTATTTTGCTCGGCAGAGATATTTTTAAAAATGTGGAGTGATCTCAACTGTCATTTTCTTCTGGTTTCATTTTGGGTGCTTTTGATGGTAAAGTAATTGGAACTCAAAATGTTGCTTGCTACCTAGAAACTTTTGTCAGAAAAAACTTTTCTTAAAAAATTGGGAGTTGAGAAGAGAAAATAATTAACATTAGTATTCATTGCTAATTGTTCTTACTACTGCTAACATTTTACCCATGTTCTTTCCCTCATATAAAATTTTAAAAATTGAGTTGGTTCCCTTTCTGTATGTACGTGCTCAAAATAATAGCTGCAAGATGAAAGAGCAGATGAGTGCAGAGCGAAGAAGATAAATGGTGATGTGCAGATTGACTGGGTCTGTGAGCACAGACAGAGCAACACTCCTAGCCCTCGCCATCACCAGCAAGCAGTGCCAACTACTGTCAAAGTGGCTACAAAATGCTGCAATAACCTGTGGCTTGTGAATTCAGTTTCATCCCTTTCTAGTCCTAGTCCATAATTTTCCATTTGTACACTCATATCAAAATGACTACATAGATGTATATTGTTTTTCCTTAACTTTTTCATTACCTTTAGCAGAGAAATAATTTAAGGCAACGTTCTCAATTTACAGTGGACTTGGTGCCTGAATGCCATTCTAACACTTACTGAATAGAATTTTCAGAAAGTAGAAAGTTGTACTTTGTGTACTTTAACATTCTGACACGTCAAAAGACTGTCTTTTAGTTATTGGCTTTTGGTCTATGCAGTTTCTACTCCAAATTCTTTGTCTACCTTACTCACTGTTGGCCATATTTGGAGACTATTCCTGTACTACACTGTAAAGGTTGGAAATGAAGTAAATAAAATAATACATTAAATAGCAGAATTGATACAAAATGAATCCAAACAGTTGTAGGCAGTCATTATAAAGAGAAAGAACTTTCATGCCAAGTCGTGACTAGTATTTTTGTTTTTCTGAGACAAGTTCTCACTTTGTCACCCAGGCTGGAGTGCAATGGCAAGATCATAGCCCATTGCAGTCTTGACCTCCCAGGCTCAAGTGATCCTCCCACTTCAGCCTCCAGAGTAGCTAGGACTATAGGCACATGCCACCATGCCTGGATAACTTTTTTATTTTTTATAGAAATGGGGTCTCCCTGTGCTGTCCAGGCTGGTCTCAAACTTCTGGGCTCAAGCGATTCTCCCACCTCAGCCTCCCAAAGTGCTTGGATTACAGGTGTCAGCCACCATGCCCAGCCTGAATGTAATATTAACAAAATAGTTTTCAAATATTTTAAATACCAGAACCCTTATCTTAAAAGAGAAGCTCATTCAGAGACCCAGTATGTGTAATAGGTAAGACAGATATCATCTGGCTAACAAAACAGTAGTAAAGAGTAAAAGTCTGTGCACTTAGAATGTAAAATGCTTGCTCCCTTCCTCCCTCCATTTACACAGACACACACAGACACAGACAGACACACACACACACAAGCATGCATACATATGTGTATACTATCAAGGTCTACAGAACTAGAATCCAAGAAACACTGCTTAAAAATAATTATATTGCTGGGTGTAGTGGTGCATGCCTGTACCCCCAGCTACTGGAGAGGCAGAGGTGGTAGAATTAACTTGAGCCTAGGAGTTCAGGGTTACAGCAAGTTATGATTACACCACTGTACCTCAGGCTGGTGTGATCATAGCTCATCTTTGAGCTTTTTTCTTTTTGAGAGGGATACCACTTCTCAAAAAGAAAAAAGAAAAATCATTATATTAACATATACAAAGAAAGAATGGATTCAAATTTTGGAAGGTTGTTAGCCATGGAAGCATCAAACAGTGTCCAGAGGTGAAGGTGGCTCATTCCAATACCATCTAGGAGGATGGCTTTAGCCAAAAAAAAAAAAGTCAAGACTTCCCATCTCATGGGCCAGGCCTTTCCTATTATGGAATATACGCAATATGTTGCATTTAACAGACTTTCAATCTTTCACCCTTTAGCAAAACTATTCCTACTGTGAAATGGATTCATCTTAGCCTGATGCCTTTATTCGTTGGGTTTATTTAAGTTCCTCTGTCTGACTGTATGTCTACCAGGCAACTAAGCATTCTAGATTCCATAGGTAATAATCAGTGAGAGTTCTTACTGCTATTAGACTTCCTAAGCACGTTTTCCAATACAGAAAAACAGCCTGTTATATGAACACAATTACAATTGGCCCTCCATATGCATGGCTTCCACTTTCAAAAAACCGTGGATAGAAAATATTTTTTTAAAAGATGGTTGTGCCTGTACTAAACATGTACAGACTCTTTTTGGGGGTCATTATTCCCTAAACAATACAATATAACAACTATTTACATAGCACTTACATTCTATTAGGTTTTATAAGTAATCTAGACATGATTTAAAGTATCTGGGAGGATGTATATAAGTTATATATAAATACTACACCATTTTATATAAGGGACTTGAACGTGTATGGATTTTGGTATCTTTGGTGGAGGAGGGTACTGGATGGAATTAATCCCTCAGGGATACCTTGGGACAACTGTATTCCATTCCATGTTACTGTTAGATTTTCCACTGAAGATAAATCCACATGCTGTTTGTTTCTACACTGGCCCTGTGAGCCTGGGCTATATGAGTTCACCACTGAAGGGTGAAGCTATTCTCAGATGAACCTCTGGGCCATGGTACATTCACAAAATTAACAAACACCATCTTGTGCATCCTCTTGGTACACATACTGGCAAAACACCCTGATGGTTCCACTGGCCAAATGAGGCTGTTTTTTCCAAGTTGAGCTTTTAACATTTTCTGCAGAGAGAAAAGCTAGACTGTCATTTGTCCCTCAAAATGAGTGTACCTTACCTGATAAATTAAGCATTGAAATTCCCTTCCTAAAGTCCCTTTCCCCCATGCCCAGTTCTTCCAAGGATGCTCTGTCACATTCCTATGTCTCTGTCACTTTCCCCTGATGACAGTGCCATCATTAATCTTGGTGGCGTCAACATCCATACAGATGAACCATTTGATAACAATTCTTGAAAGAACAGTTTAAACACATGTCTCTATATTCTCATTTCCTGTATTCCCTTGAGCTCACATCAATGAGACATTTGTCTTCAACACTACATGGAAACCAGTGTTGTCAACAGTCCTTCCGTTAACCTTGGCATTAGCAAATCCAGTGGTCAATCTTGGTCCTCTCATCACTCCTGCTTTTGACAAGATTTGATGTAGTTTATTTTTTTTCTTCTTTAAGCATTTTTTCTTGGCTTGGCCTCTGTGACACCAGATTCCTGGTTTACTTCCTACCTCACTGGCATGCTCTCAGTTTCCTTTGCTAGTTCCTCTTTCCTTGTTTGACTCTACATGTTACAGTGTCTCAGGAGTTCATCTTTTTAACTTCCTCTCTTTTTCAAATCTACGCCTACTCCCTAGATACTCTCATCTAGTCTATGGCTGTAAATACAATCAATACACTGATGACTGTGAATGTATATATCTAGCCCCACCTTTCTCCTGAGATCCAGATACATATTTGCAATTGCTGATTTGGCACTTTTAATTGGGTATCCAATATGCACTTCAGACATGACATATCCAAAACAAAACTCTTGATTTTCCTGAACCAATGTTTCCTCTTGTCTTCCTCTATCAGGCTCAGCTATCATCTTTGATTTCCGCTTTCCTCTCGTACCACACATCCTCCCTACTAGCAAATCTTGTCGACTGTACTTTCAAAATGTTACCAAATCTGACCCCTTTTCATCATCTCTGTCACTACTACCAGGCCTCAGCCTGCATTATTAAACTCTTCTCCTTTACTGGTCTATTTCCATGCTTGTCCTTTACTATGTGCATTTTACATAGTAGTAGCAGCAGTGATATTTTTAAAATATAGATCACATCACATCATAAATTCCAATGCTTCCCTTCATACTTTGTTCTTATCTGGACTCAGGCTCTTTGTAATCCAGGCCCTACTTACCTTTCTAAAGTCACTCTCCCCATCCCTCACTTTGTTTTCAGTCACAATGGCCTCACTGTCAAGACACTCAAGCTCATTCCCATCTTGGGGCCTTGGGACTAGTTATTCTCTCGGCCTGGAATGCTCTTCCTCTAGATAGTTGCATGGCTCCCTCCTTCACTTAATTCAGGTCTCTGCTGAAACATCACTTCTAGTAAGAGGTCTTTTCTGACTACCCTATCTATAATTCCTCCCAGCTCCTCGTCTATACCCTTCAATTGCTTACCTACTTTGTTTTTTCTGCATAGTACTTGTCACAAACTGAAAGTTGTTTCCTTGTTTATTAACTGTCACCTTCACTAGACTTTACTCTCCATGAGGCCAGGGACTTTGCCTACATTTTTTCCCAGCTATATCCCACAGTGCAGAAGAATGTTTGGCTCCACGATGCTCAACACATTTTTGATAATCTACTGACCAACTGACTAAGTAGATTTAATAAATGAGTGAATACAGTTCTTCAACCTATAAGAAGATGGCCAAGAATCCTCTTTCTTCTTCATGGACCTTCTTTTTAAAGTATCCATACTGGATTTAAACTTGTTATCATTTGCCTAGTTTTATTTTGCCACAACTTTTCCACATGTTGTTGGTTTGTGAGAAGACTCTGTCTGCTCAGTCACTATCAGTGTTCACTGTTACCAGATGTTAGTCTGATATCAGAGTGGTCTCTTATTTGGGGGTGAAGATACTACAGTGGGAATCTGAGTATGTCAAACTTCTGGCTGGGCCAGATGTCACCTGACACTTCATCACACTGGCCTGGCCTGAGGACTGCCGAGGATACTGGTAGGGAATGCTGCAGGGCTAGCAGCAGTGAGCATAGAAACTGAAGCAACCCAAGGGAAATCAAAGCAAATAAGTTTTTAGATTTTATCATGAAGTTATATGCTATTTATTAGGTCTGATAAAGCAGAACTAGAAAACATGCCAGAAACTCTTAAAATTGCATGTAAATATAACCATGTGCATATATTACATATGCCAATGAGCTTAATCTAGAGTTAATTAATAAAATTTCAATCTTACCTGTTATACATAAGGCGCTTGAAATCTTGAAATAAAGTATCTTTATTTTTGTCAATAAAACCAATGACAGAATAGCTAAAAGGGGGAAAAAAATCACAGAAAACATGTATTATTCACCAAGCAAGAGCCACATTTAAGCTTTTCTAGGAGGCAACAAGCCTTTCTACTGTTAATTATGCAATCAATCATCTAAAAGTTGATATTGTTCACCTTGTTCTGTATTAAAGGATACCAAATTTCCCTACTAATAGAAGGGACTTTGTTTCTATTCTTCAAAAGGAAAGCAAGCATCAGTACTATTACTATGATTAAGATGATAATTTCCTACTGGTTTATTGCTTACCTCAAGAAGATGACTTTTTAAAAGATAGCTGTATTTATCATCCAGCATTCCTAAGATAAAAGCAAAACAGCAACATACAGGAACTAACAGTCTCATCCGTAGGGAGGTCAAGTGACTTGCCTAAGGTTCACTCAATGTTCAGGGTAGGATAAAAGAATCCAAGAAGAACTGCAAAGGATGGTAAGAATTGGATAAGCAGAGGAGAAAAAGGCAGGCAGATCACACAGGGAAACAGATCAATCAAATGAAGTGACGAAAGCAGGCACATGCATTGCGTTCTGGAGAGAGAGCGAGGAGGCCAGTAGAGATGGTTTGGAGGAAGGGAGATAAGTAAGGTCTTGAAAGTCCAGCTAAGATTGCAGTTGGTAAGAAGAGTGGGAATAGAAGCTGTACTACTTCAATAACTGGTATGGACTCTAGGAGGCATCAATTCAGTGTTGAGGTTATACAAGTCATTGGAGACTCTGGATGATTAAGACAGAGGCTAGGAGATTAGGCAAATCAGAACTTTAGACACAGCTACACCTTACAGTTCTGCCCTCATGCCTGTTTTTTCCCTTGACAATCACGTCAGTGTAGGCAATTTCCAGATCTCTGACCTGGATTCCTTGCCTTACACATTAATCCTGCAAGAAAGTTCCTTAAGGCTGTGCTGCCCAGGGGTACTTTAAAGTTACCACATCCAATATTATTTCCTTGCCTGCCCTGACCTAGGTCTTAATACTTTCAAGTCACTTTTGACTGAATCTTTGTGATTTGATCTCAAGCTACTCTTCCAGATATTTCTACTTCTCCGTGCTACAAAAAAAGGATACACTCCCAACAAATGGACCTAGTTGCTATTTCCTGAATATTTTTTAGCATCCTTCCCACTTCTTCCTATAAAAGTAATTCCTAGCATTCAAAGATCAGCATCAGCCTTCCTGGGTTTATCACACAAATAACTGGAAGTATTTCCTTATTCTAAATTCCAACAACACTTGCTATTACTCATATGGCAATTATTTTAGACCATCGTTTATTGTACACATGTATATAAACGTGTCTGTGTGTATATACCTATCTGTGTTCACATGTATATAAATAAGAACACATACAACCACACATGCATGTACGTATGTATCTTACATGGGAAGCTCTTTGTGGGCAGGGACATATCTTATGAAGTATTGAGCACACAGAAAATACTCGGTAAAAATCCAGAAAAAGTTTGAAGAGTTTAAGGAAAGAATAGGAAGTCTGAGGCACTGAATATCCCTCAAAAGCATTAGTTGAAGTTCTAGACTAGGAGTCTAGAAACCTAATTATTGTCTCAGTTCTTCTGTAAATTTGCTACGTGACATTGAGTAAGAACTTTACTCATTCTGCATAAGTTTCTTCATCTGTAAAACGAAGTGGCTGGTTTAAGTTATCTCTAAGGCCTCTATCCAGCTCTGCATTTGTGCCATTCTGAGTTGTATGAAAGCACCCTGTAAGTGAGGCTTGGATTTTTAGTGGGAGACATTTGTATAGTACTGGATCTTCCCTCTTCAGTATTATGGAACCTGGGAACGAGACCAGAAAAAGTGGAAAATGGTGCCATTCTATCACTAATGGTTAGTTTGACAGATGGCATGACAATTTTGAGCAATATTATTTTATGGCTCTAGAATTTTAATTTAAATCAGAAACAGCTATTAAACATTTCTTCAAACATCTTTTCGGTATTTATAGAGAAGATCATTTACTTTTTTTTTTGTTTGTTTAATATCTTCCTGCAATGGATTACATGTAAAGAATTCTTAACATAAAAAATAAGAAAAAGAGTTATTTAAACAATAAGATGAGGAGCAGTGTTCAGTGGACAGCTAAGGCCTAATAAATATAGTAGGCTAAGAAATGCAGTCCTAACAAAACTTCCACATCAAATTCCCTGGAACCTGGAAATGTTACCTTATATTGTAAAATATGTGAATAATGATCTTGAGAGGAGAAGCTCATCCTATATTATTCGAATGGGCCCTACATGCCGTATCAAATGACATCTTAAGAGAGTAGCTGGGCTCAGTGGCTCGTGCCTGTAATCCCAGCACTTTGGGAGGCTGAGGCAGGAGGATCATTTGAGGTCAGGAGTTTGAGACCAGCCTGGCCAACATGGTGAAACCCCACCTCTACTAAAAATACAAAAATTAGCCAGGTGTGATGGTGTGCACCTATAATTCCAGCTACTCAGGAGGCTGAGGTGGGAGAACTGCTTGGGCCCGGGAGGCGGAGGTTGCAGTGAGCTGAGATTGCACTACTGCACTCCAGCCTGGGCGACAGAGAAAAACTATTATCCAACTATTTGTAGATCTTCATATATAGGAGTAATTTCCACCTAAGGGTCTTTTATGCCTACTATTTCTTCTACTTGGAAAGCTTTCTCTTCTCCCTCCTCTCTTCCTAATTCATTCCCCTGACTAACCCTCTTTTACTTTTGGAACTCAATTTGGATATCACTTCCTCCAGGAAGACCTCTCTATGCCCCTCTCTGTGGGTTAATTATTCCTCCTCACTGCTCCTATAACACCTGATGCTTCTCTAGCTTAACAGCTTCTATTCTTCATTATAGTGACCTTTGATGGCTATACCTGCCTATAATCTCCACTAAACTGTTGGCTTCTTTAGGGCAAGGACACTCTTATCCATCTTTCTATCCCAGTTCTTAATATACTTCCATGATTTATTGACCTACCAGATGATTCTTACTGAATACCAGCTATGCCAGGAACTGCACATGGGCAAACAGTGTGTGCTCAATAAATGGTTGAAAGCAAGAAACAAATGAAGCTATGCCATTTTCTAAGTTGAACAAATTAAAATATGTTGTCATATCAAATAACTGAAACATGCAGATGAATATAAAACCAATTCACATTTTTCCTGGTTATATTTTCTAAAGTGAGGCGGCATGCAAATCATGGTAGGTACCAATGTAAGATACTCACACTACATCGCCTGCATAATGTCGAATTCGAAAATCTCGATCAAACTCCAGAATTTTGTCTGAGGCACAGAGCTAAGAAATCAAGAAGGAGGTTATTTTGAAAACAGACACTTTTGCTTTCCTAAAAATATATTCCAACTTGATATGAAATGATGATAATATCACAAATTATGACATCACATTGTGTGGGGCTTGATTTAAAAATATGGCTTATGTATTAAATAGTAAAGACTGAACTTTCAGGAATGAGGGGCTAGGGGAGGGATGGCATTAGGAGAAAATACCTAATATAGATGACGGGTTGATGGTTGCAGCAAACCACCATAGCACATGTATACCCATGTAACAAACCTGCACGTTCTGCACATGTATCCCAGAACTTAAAGTATAAAAAAAAAAAGAGAAAGAAACAAAGAAAGAAAGGAGGGAGGGAGAGAGGGAGGAAGGGATGGAGGGAGGGAAAAAAATATAAAAAACAAGACTGAACTTTCACTAGAAATCCACACAGCTAGACTACATTTCCTGACCACTCTTACAGATGAATATGACCAAGTAACCAAGTTCTGGACAATGGAAGTAAAGTGTGGTTATTCTAGACCCAAACTGGTAAAAAGTGAATGATCTCCCTCTGTGCTTTCTTCTCTCCTCCCAGTAGTTGGATGCAGAGGATAGTCCCTAAGGCATGGAATAGTCAGAAAATAGAAGTTTGGGTCCTTGAGAGAGACATAGACTTACTTCTACTGTCTTATGACACTTTAATCTTGGCTACAGGCTGGGCATGGTGGCTTAGGCCTATAATCCCAGCACTTTGGGAGGCTGAGGTGGGCGGATTGGTTGAGCCCAGTAGTTCAAGACCAGCTTGGGCAACATGGTGAAACCCCATCTCTACTAAAAATACCAAAATTAGCCAGGCGGGGTGACAGCGTGCATCTGTAGTTCCAGCTACTAGAGAGGCTGAGATGGGAGAATCACCTTCCACCTGAAGGTGGAAGGCAGAGACTGCAGCGAGCCAACATCGGGGCACTGCACTCCAGCCTGGGTGACAGAGCAAGACCCTTTCTCAAAAACAAAATGAAACTCAACAAAATTAAGCTACTATCTTCATGTAGTCCAGCCTATCCTGATTGATACAGTTTCTTTCTCCTTCGAGGTCCACTTAAGGAGGACCGTACTGAAGACTTAAAAGCTGTTAGGCACACACATCTTATTCAGTCCTCACTGCTGACATCTAAGGTATAACGATCTCTCTTTTACACATATGGAAACTGAGGCTCAAAGAGGTTAAGCGATTGGCCCAAGATCACATAGCTAGTAAGTGGTACTGGGAAGGACTCCTGGAATCGAATGTAACATCTGTGCTCTGTTATGTACACAGAGGCCTGGCTCATCTGTCTGCTAAGCTGAGACTCCAGTTAGGTCTATTGCTACACAGAAGATAAACCTTCTGCAGCTCTTTCTCACTGAAGAGAAACAGTTTATGGGAAGGGAGTTTTTATATGGCTGTGGAGGTCTCTATGACTTTCTACAATCTTTCTTGTTACAGGAGCACCTAGACTTTGTCTGTCCTCTGAAGAATCACTTGGAATCTTGGAGTTTCTTTAGCAGACATCTAAGAGTCCACAAAAGTTTTCCTGGGAGATATACAAAAACCACTTAGGTTCTAAGGTTTGATAAAAAAAATAATCTCAACCTGAAGGGCGTGTTCAATTAATTTGACAAGTGAATAATTAATTATAGGAAATTAGAGTCAGACCTCCAAGGTTCAACCTTTGGCTCTATCATCAACTCACTCTGATTTCTTTAATAATTACTTATCTCAGAAAGTTGTTCTGAGGATTAAATGAACTATGGAGAACAAAGCATCTACCATACAGAGAAGTCTCCAAAATACTTAATTCTCCTTTCCTGCTCTCTCTCTGATTAACCCCTTTTACAAAACCTTTTTCTGCATGAAATCTCTCAAGGAAAAGGACCCAAGAGCTGTCTACACTAATGGAACATTCTTACATTTGGATGCTGTAAAGTCACAACTGATTGAACACAGAAGGTTTTAGATTTTTCTTTACTTGTTTTGGTAATAACAGTTATGTATTTATCATTTAACTTTTTATATTAGTAATAGTTTAAATAATAATTTTATGCTTTATTGGATCATTTGCCTCTCTCTCCATAGTAACTCTGATGTGGAAGAAACAATGTAGACCCTAAATGAAATAACTGTTACAAGATAGAAACCTCTAACTTAACATTAGCTAGTAAGTTTAGCTAATCAGTAACCAGTAGCAAAGGATGATATCGAGCTCAACACACAGAATAATAGCATATGTAAGAAACAGTTCACAGTGATTAAATATTTTGATAATTTGATCATTTCTTTTCTTCATTAGGTAAAAATCCCAAAGAAGAACACATTTTAAAAATCTCTATCTTAAAGAAATAACAGGTATTCAAACTGGAAAACAGAAGTCAAATAATTTCTGTTCACTGATAACTTGATCTAATACCTAGAAAACCCTTAAGACTCTTCCAAAAGACTCCAAGATTTGATAAGCAACTTCAGTAAAGTTTCAGGATATAAAATCAATGTACAAAAATGAATAAGCATTTCTATACACCACCAATAACACTGAAGCTGAAAACCAAATCAAGAATCCAATCCCATTTACAATATTCACATAAACACACAAAAGAAAATCCTAGGAACACATTTAAACAGGGAAGTGAAAGACCTGTACAAGGAGAACTATAAAACACGGATTAAAGAAGTCATAGATAACACACAAAAAAAATGGAAAAATAGCTAGCCATATGCTGAAGAATGAAATTGGACCCCATCTCTCACCATACACAAAAAATAACTTAAAATGAATTAAAGACTTAAATGTAAAACCTGAAGCTATAAAAATTCTAGAAGAAAACCTAGGAAAACTAGTCTGGACATTGGCATAGGCAAAGAATTTATGACTAAGACCTCAAAAACAAATGCAACAAAAACAACTGAGACTTAAACTAAAAAGTTTCTGCACAGCAAAAGAAATAACCAACAGGGTAAATACACAACCCACATAATGGAAGAAAATATTTGTAAATTATGTCTACAACAAAGGACTAATATTCAGAATCTACAAGGAACTCAAATACCTAAATAACAAACAAACAAAAAAAATCACATAACCCCATTAAAAAGTAGGCAAAGAATATGAAGAGGTATTTTTCAAAAGAAGACATTAAAACAGCCAACAAATATATGAAAAAATGTTCAACATCACTAATTATCAGAGAAATATAAATTAAAACCATAATCAGACATCATCTTATACCAGTCAGAATGGCCATTATTAAAAATATCAAAAACAGATGGCACGGATGCAGAGAAAAGGAAATGTAAACATTTCTTTTACATGGTACTACCATTTGACCTAGCAATTCTACTACTAGGTATAACAAAAAGACATCTGTACTCATACGTTTACCACAACATTATTCACAATAGCAAAGTCATAGAATCAATCTAACTGTCTATCAACAAATGACTGGAGAGAAAGAAAATGTGATATACATATATATAAGGAATACTATGCAGCCATAAAAAATCATGAAATCATGTCCTTTGCAGTAACAGGGATGGAGGCAGAGGCCATTATCCTAGGTGAAGTAATGTATGTCTTCGCTTATAAGTGGTAGCTAAACAATGGGTATGCATGAACACAAAGACAGAAATAAGACACTGGGGACTCCAAAAGCAGGGGAGTGGGGGTTGAAAAATTACATGTTGTGTACAATATTCACTATTTGGGTGATAGGTACGTTAGAGGCCCAGAGCTTACTATTATGCAGTATGCAATATATCCACGTAACAAACCTGAACATGTGCCCCCCCCAGACCTAAAATAATATAAACAGACAAACAAACAATCACAATCTCAGTACTTGTCATGGGGATACCAAAATAAAGAGCTATTTGGTCTGAAAGTTGGGAAACCAGGGCTCCTACAAGTTTGAAAAAAGAAAAAAAAAAAACCTCTCCACAGATAAACTACTGTTTAACATTTCATGTCAAATCAGTAGCAAATGCTTAAAAGTAATATGTATAGTTACTCTTAAGAATGACATGGCTGGGCACAGTGGCTCATGCCTGTAATCCCAGCACTTGAGGAGGCCGAGGTGAGCAGATGACCTGAGGTCAGGAGTTCAAGACCAGCCTGGTCAACATGGTGAAACTCCATCTCTACAAAAATATAAAAATTAGCCGGGAATGATGGCAGGGGCCTGTATTCTCAGCTACTCAGGAGGCTGAGGCAGGAGAATGGCTTTAATCTAGGAGGCAGAGGCTGCAGTGAGCCAAGATCACACCACTGCACTCCAGCCTAGGTGACAGAGTAAGACTCCATCTCAAAAAAAAAAAAAAGAATGACATATTTCAAAATATTTGGTTGACACATTTAATTCATGTATATAAATGGCTAAGGTAGAAGATATCAAAACGAGGTGGATTTGATTTCTCATGTGAGACTCATAGCTAATTTAAATGAAAATTTAAATAAAATTTATTTGATATGATTGTGAACAATTCAAGTTTACAAACACTGACTGTCTACCATCTGGTAGGCACAGTGCTAAGTGAGTCTCCAAAACCTGAGCTGTGATTATAAAGGGCATTTATAAACTATCCCTCAAAAATAGGACATTTGCCCTCGTAATCATGCCATCCTTAAAAGTATAACTCTAAATTATTTAGGTGACTTCTAACTTTGCAGTGCTCTGTCCCCAGCACCAAGGATTGTACCTGGAAGATGAGAGGCCCTTACTAGGTATTTGTGGTGCAAATGGGGAATGACTGAAGGAGTACCTGTAACCCAGAACCCTAATATGAAAGAGTAGACTGTAGTATCTGAAAGCCAACTTGTAGCAGGGTTACAATCAATCCTCAGTAACAGACTAATGAGAAAATTTTAGGAAAAACTGGCCTTAAATAAATATCAGCTAGTAATCTATTTCTTAGTAATTTGGGCTTTGGCTAGTTAATTGTGGAATTTCCCTGTTCTGATTACATAATTTCAAAGAAGACAAAGTTAGAAAATAGACTTTATTCATGCTAAAAAATGGCATTGTGTCAGATTTATATGGAACTGTGGAGAGGCAGAAATGTTTGCCCCCTTTTTCTATGGATGTGAAGGAGCATGGCCTGTTTTCCCTTTAGCTAATGGTTGCTAGACAAGACCATGTGTAGAGAAGTCTCAGGGGCAATGATGATGTGCTCCTCTTCTAACACAAATTTCTTGAACAAATCCTAATGGCAAACATATTCCATGTGAATATGTCCATATCAGCACAAAGGTCTGACAGTCACAACTGCCACCAATTACTACAGATACGTGATCTGTTTATGACATTTTTAGATTGTGAAAAATGGAGAGTTAAAAGGATAGCCATTTATTTAATGAGTAAGTTTCTCTGTCATAACCAGAACTACAACTAGAATCTCTTTGTTTTCAAGAAAGTCATACAGTCTGAAGAAGTACGGCAGAGCACACAACACATTTTGTTACTAAGGATTACAATAAAAAGTCAAGGACAAAAGCTATTTTCCATGCCAGAATTATCAGATGCAGGAGTAAAATTCTAGCACATGAACAAGGACTCTGCATCTATTGGTTATAAATGACATCATGCTTTCTAAACAACCATGATCATTTTTCCCATTTCTACGAAATTGTATAGTCTGGAGCTCCCTCTCCTGGATTAACATGATTTTATCAATTTCTTCATACTATAAACCAGAGAGGCAGAACTTATCCACAGCAATATATCATTTAATGGAGGTTTGTGACTTTTCTTTCTTATTTAAGGGTGCATTATTTTAGCCCAACATATAAAGTCATTTAACTCCATCAAACAATAAGGAGAATTTCACAGATAAAAAGGAGAAGAAGGTGTCATTAAACACATTACCTTTCGGCTGGAAAAATGACCATGTTTGCCCAATTTACTGTTAAGTGCTTCAAGGAACATTTCATCGGTGACTTTGCCGACATTCATGCAAGCGTCATCGAGGATTGCAATGATCCCTTTGTGCTGTTGCTCCACAAGATCAACAATGATCTGATTGTTGAAGTAGTCAATCTGTAGGACACAGCAAAGAGGCAATTCTGAAGAGAACAGTGACCAGTCCAGGTCAAACCCTGATACTCCTATTTGTATCAGGAGTTTAGGTAAAAACTACTTTGGTATCAAATGTGTGAATAACATTAAAGAATTCTTAGATTAAAATGAGTACACATTCTAACAGAGGTTTATTTTTAAATTTCTTTGTTAATTTTCTATCATGAAACACGTTGTCTGAGATTAGTATAGCTCAAGGCAAAAATAATAAGATAGACACCATTTCTCCCATTACGAACTCATTTTAATCCTGCCTCCAGATCCCACACCCACCCCTACCCATTAACCATAAGGCCCACCTTCCACGAAGGGCCAACAAATAACCTTAAAGTATTACCTGATATACTACTTGATAATAAAGTTAAGGTATGACACAGAACTTGCATTTTTAGTTATAGGACCCTGAATGACCAAAATCCAAAAGAGCATTTCTTTCTGTTTCCCCAAAGTTAAAAAGCTTATTCAAAAATTCTACTGAACTGTGACATTTTTCTAAGAATAATATAAATAATTTAACTCTGAGAAATAAGTGTCTATAAAAGATAAGAAAAAGCTTTTCCTTTACTTCCATAAGCTGAATGAAGTTATAAATAACTCCTGGCTTTTCAGCAACTGTGTGTGTACACACACACACACACACACACACACACACACACACACAAGGTTTGTTGAAAAATCCTCTGCCACACCTGTTTATTCTGATAACCTGCAATGCACCTATCACCACACACAGAGGGCACACACAGGCCCAACTCAGGCAAGTTGCACATCACAAAGAGGGGCAGCTTATTATCACACAGTTTAATCTTGTGTGTTGCTATGTCCTATCTTATGCAGGAGTTATCTAAACTGAGCATTGTCTCCATTACCTTCTGTAAGGTCTATACACTCATAATAGACCACTAAAGTGACTCATGTATTCCCATATCATGCTTTAAAATCCACAGATTTATGTCAGTTATTGGTACCTGGCTTTTAGCTCCATTTCTAACCTTGCATGTTCTCTTCTGTATTTTATGGACTGAAACCTGCAAAGTGGGTAGTTTTTACTTTGTTTTTTTATACTTTTCTGATTTGTCTAAATTAAAGCTTCTCTATTAGGGGAACTTTTGCCCACCAGAGAACGTCTGGCAATGTCAGGAGACATTTCTGGTCAACATGGGGTAGGGGTGCTATTGGCATTTGGTGGGTAGAGGCCAGAGATGCTGCTAAATATCCTGCAATGCACAGAACAGCCTCCACAACGAAGAATTTCAGTGGTGCTGAGGTGAAGCAGAGCAGGTCCAAATATTTACTTTCATTATGGGTATGTATTCCATTTCTAATTAGGGAGAAAAGTTATTTCCATCTTTGGAAAAAATCCTAAAAATACTCAAAAAGCAGGAGCTCTATATTAATAGCTGACATCTTAGCCTTTGGAACTATGAAACTGAAGACCAAGTCTTTTGTCCCAGGGACTAAAGCATGACCTTCCCTAAAATTCCAATTATATTACTAAAAGCTGTTGGTCTTTGCTGAAGATTCTGGTAACTTTTAGTTTATAAATTTAACACTGCTTCAAACATTGCTTAAACTAGTGGTTTTCAAACTAAATTCTTCCAGGAACTTGGCATTCCCATGAGGTTTCCTAAGGGATACAGGGAGCCAGAAGAACTGTGACGGGGTAGCTTAGGGACATGAGGCTCTGGCCTCTCATTCCCACTCCAAATACAAAAGCTTTGTGCTTGAGCATCAGGTTCTTAATAGCTAAAATGATTCACAAACTACAGCATCAAAAGCTTTCAAAAGTGAATGTATCAGAGAGATAACCAGATATAATGAACCTCCTGGTGGAAGTTCACAGTCTATGAAATGGGCTGTGGAAGAAAACTGATCCTGAATCCAGTCAAGACTCTAAATCTAACAGACAATATACAGGACATACAAGAAATAGAGAAACTTATTAAATGGCACCTGAGGAATGAAATTAGCAAAATCCAGACTGTGAGAATCTCCACAGAACAAATTACTTATTCTCTTCAACACAAGGTTGCAAAGAGAGATCATTCTCTTCAACAAAAGATTGCAAAGAAAAAAAGAAAGATGAAGGAGAAAATCTACAGATATGCACGAGACCTATCAATCAATCACAATGTAAGAGACTTATTTGGATCCAAATTCAAACTGCAAAACAGCAACTAGAAGACAACGAGGAAATACGAAACATGAATACTGACTGGACATTTTATGATATTAAGGAATTTTTGTTAATGTTTTAGGTGTGATAATGGTATTATGATTATGGTTTTTGTAAAACTCTATCTTTTAGAGAAATACATGGAAATATTTACTGAATAGGTATCCAATTGAATAGATGAAATAATGTGATATCTGAAATTTGCTTCAAAATAATCTAGGAGCAGGTGGGTATGGTACAGATGACATAAGATTGGCAATTTACTGGTAAGTTTTAAAGCTAGATGATGGGTATATAGGGCTTACTGTACAATAGTCTCTCTTTTTAATGTGTGTTTAAAATTTTCCATAATAAAAAATCTTTTAAAAAGAATCACTATGTTTAGAAGTTTGGGGTTTTACGCAGAATAGAGGTTTTAGTCGTGGGGTTCTGGCATGTAGTAACTGTCATCTTGGGGTTAGCCTTCCGCTCCCTCTAGGACAAATATTTCTTGGTTTATTTAGCTAAAAGTTTTTGCATTTTAGGATTCTTGATTCTTTTTGAGATGTTTGGAATAGTCTACTACAATACTTACCCTGTTGTCAATTATGCCTGTGAAATTTGATATTCTGATTGTTAAAGGATATTTTTGACTAGTACCTTGGAATCACATCTGAATAACAAGTTTCATGATTAAATTTGATTTAAAAATCCAAGCTTCAGTTATACTGTATATTATTCAACAGATTCATTCTTAGCTTCATATAAACTTAACTGAATTGAATTAAATTTTAAATGTATTATGAGAGTTCACTATTTAAATCAAACTATAGATAATTCTTATATAAAGTAATTCTTTGGTTTATTTGTAAATAGGTAAAATTTATGCCAATATACATGATGGAAGGGCAAAGATACAGTTTAAGGCAGGAAAGCTATTTTTTATATCATTGTCTCTTTATTTCAGAATGAGAGGAAATAGAAAATAGGAAGGTAGGAAGGAAGGTAAGTCATTTAAATAAGGTATTTCAAATAATTTTTTGCTGCTATTATGTTGGATAACAAAAAACAAATATTGGCTTTATTTTAATTCTCTGGCAAGAGGATGAACAATTTTATAAACTCAAACTATAGAAACTCCAAAATTTTTGTGTTTTTCAAGTTTATTCTCAAAATTGCCTAAAAATACAAACTTATAAGAAAAATTACTATGTCTCATTTTCTATCATAAGCAGAAGGTCTAATCACAGGAAATTTAAAAACCAAACAAGTCATGCCTTTTAGCTAGAAACTCTGTGGTTTGCACCCTGAACCCATTATACTTTCCAGATATATCTTACCAGATTAGTTTGCCTCTGACAAATACAAAAGTTCACAAAGATTCATGACAGTAGAGGTGATGATCGAAGTGTAATACATAAGAATGGAAGTGTAATACACAAGAATGTAATGGAGATGAAAGTAACACAAGTGTTTTAATGCGCAGGTTTCAGAGAATATGAACAACATTAACTGAAGACAATAAAATACCATATAGTTTACAAAGTAGAAGAGGAGAAAAAGGGTAAGAAAAAAATAGATTCTGAAGCAAAGTTCAGCCAATTTAAGTTAAAGCTTAATTAAGTATGCTAAACTCTAGTAGACAGATATGAACCTGAAAACCCATGCAGTATCAGCCATAAAGTGAAAACAGGTTTACTGGTTCTAACTCAGGATGTGCTGGGCATCAACAAGGGAGTCTATCAAATTGTAGCAATCCCACCTAAAAACCATGAATTTAATTGTATTTACATATCCCAAAAAGGAAAGCTAAGGTTTAGATGTTTCAAATACCCAAAAAAGATCAAGAAATACCTAAAATAAGATTTGACGTTATCAATACTATGTGAAAAACATGAAGGCATTTCCTGTAAGCGTTCACTCACATGTTTCCAGGGGATCCCTTCCCGCTGGTATTCCTCTTGTTCTTGCTTCAGAACCAGCTGAATAAATAGCTGCTGCAGTTTCTCATTGCAGTAATTGATGCAGAATTGTTCAAAACTACAAGAAAAGGAATAAATTAGGTTTCAACAAATAGAAAACAAGCCACAGGGTTCTAAGTATCTTTTCCAATTTACCTGTTGTTGTCAAAGATTTCAAAGCCATAGATATCCAAGACACCAATAACAGTGTTTTTCCCATGGATTGTGGTGTCATAGTTCTTGACCTCAATAATATCATTGATGCGAGTCACAATCCAACAAAAAAGGCGCTCATATATTGCCTGCAAGGAAAATAGTATTATAAATGCTTGTCCACTTGGGAATGAGTACTCTGTTAGAATTTATGATCAGTTTTAAATTCCTGTCCACCTTTTCACTGTTTAGCATAGCGTCAGCAGAACAACTGAAAATGTAGACTGTCCATAAGACAACAACAACAAGAACTACATGATGCATGCAAAACTAAAGTAAACAGCTTGTATTTTTAAAAGATTATTACTGGTCATAACACTAATTAAAATGACACTCTCCAGGCATGTTTCCCTGCCCGGGTGGATCAATACTTTGCCCGATCCCTTGAATAAGCCAGTTCATTGCTTTATTGTTAATTTAATCAACTACAAAGAGTTGAGAACTAGTGAGTTAATATCTATGACCCACTAAAGCTAAATGAATTCCAAAAGTATAAATATTGATTTCTAATGCTAAAGGGAGATCTGAGCCAAGATCATGGGTTGAAATTCCTTGAGAATCAAACACACATCCAATGCACAAGAACACACACACCAAACCACACATGGACAACGGTGCCACATGCTAACACACACTCACATCCCAATACACATATGCTCTGCAATGTCGAATTGTTAGAAAACCTTCCAGCTACCCACTCTCTTCACCCATATACATTACCTCCATTCTTCACCTTCCCTTTACTCTTTAATCCACTCCAGTCTCCACTTACATCCTATTACTCCATTGAAATAGCTCACCAAAGACTTGCAGCACCTCTGCATAGACACTTTCTTGTACCTAATATGGACATCTTACTCTGTCACTCAGCATAACTCAACCTAGGTTTCCACTGCCTTCTTGGAACACTCTTCTCTCTGGATTTGGGCTAACAGTCTTTCTACATTTTACTCTTTGTTCACTGGATTTTCCTTTTTAGTGACCTTTGGTAGAGTCTCCTCCTCTACCTGACTTCTAAAAGTTAGAGTTCTTCCTGGTTCTCTTCTCTTTACTCTCTAGCACCTTCTAAATCATCTCACCCAGTATTAAATAATACAAATATAATATGACTCCCAAAAGTATTATCCCAATCCAGACCCAGAGAACAGTCTCTGAGCTCACAGAGTCCACCTGACTCTGACTCTTCAATGTCTCACAGCCATCTCAAACTCAAAGGACTCCTGATCTTTCCTCCTCCAACTGTTCCTATCCTTCTTTTAGCCACAAATAAATAGCACCACTTAGAAATTCACTCATTTATTCAACAAATATTTGAATATTTGCTATATATAGTTTGTTAGAGATACAGGTCTAGGCAAACACAAACATGGTCTCAATCTCCAAGAAATTTAGGGAATAGAGTGAAGGAAAAAATTATTCTCTCTCATTTGCCCCTCACCTCACAGACACACATCCACACTAAAGGAGAGGTACACGGAATCTTAGGGGAATTTAATCTATGCAGTGCTCAGGGAGGCTAGGGAAGGCTTCTCTGGGAAAGCGATGCTTGACTTGAGATCAGAAGGATGAGTAAGAGGTAACCAGGCAAGAGAGCAGAGAAGAGCAGTCCAAGCAGAGGGACCAGATGTATACAGGACCTGTGACTGGAAGGAGAAAGGGATCGGGATAATCTGTGAGGACTGAGAGAAGACCAATGGGATGAAGAAAGGGAGGGGGATATGGTATGAAATGAGGTGGGAGAGGCAGGCTGGAGTAAGACCATGTTAAAGTATTATCCTTGCTTTTCTCATTCCCCATGCAATAGGTCCTATGAATTTTATTTTTTCAACATAGGCCATTTCAAATCCCCCTCCTCTCCCCATTTGTACTTCTACCATTCTGATCCAAGCTTCCCTCATCTCTTTCCTGGATTAAAAAAATATCCCCTTAATTGGCCTCTTTGCTTCCATTCTTACTCTAGCCTCCATAACATTCTCCATACTAAGGCCACAGTGATCATTTAAAAAATGCAAACTTGTCCAGTATGGTGGCTCATGCCTGCAATCCTAACATTTTGGGAGGCTGAGGTGGGCAGATCACCTGAGGTCAGGAGTTTGAGACCTGCCTGACCAACATGATGAGACCCTGTTTCTACTAAAAATATAAAAATCAGCCAGGCATGGTGGTAGGTGCCTGTAATCCCAGCTACTCAGGAGGTTGAGGCGGGAGAATTGCTTGAACCTGGGAGGTGGAGGTTGCAGTGAGCTAAGATTGCACCACTGCACTCCAGCCTGTGTGACTCAGGGAAAAAAAAAAAAAAAGCAAACTTGATGCCATTGCCCCTCCTTAAAATCCTCCCTATTGCTTTCCACTGCACTTAGGAAAAATTCATATTCTCCCAAGATTAAAAACCAAGCCTAAGACTTACAAGTGTAAACAACAGAATAGGCAATCTAATCAACCAGCAAAACAACAACAAGTTAGATGTGAGAAAATACAACACTTGCCACACAGATAATAAACAAAGGGTTAAAGTTTATGATATACTAAGAACACTTGGAAACTGACAATATAAAGAGAACAGCTCCAAAGAAAAATGTACAAAAGATATATCGAGGCAATTCTTAGACTACGTTTAAACATTCTACAAAAATATAATATGCTCAAATACACTAGTGATAAAATTAACAATGAAATATTACTGTGCAGCCATAAAATCAGTAAATTTAAAGTTTAAAATACGTATACAACCAGGCACTGTGGCTCACGCCTGTAATCCCAGCACTCTGCGGGGGGCCAACACAGGTAGATTGCTGAGGTCAGAAGTTTGAGATGAGCCTGGTCAACATGGTGAAACCTTGTCTCTACTAAAAATACAAAAAATTAGCTGGGCATGGTGGCACACCCCTGTAATCCCAGCTACTACTTGGGAGGCTGAGGCAGAAGAATCATTTGAACTGGGAGATGGAGGTTGCAGTGAGCCGAGATCATGCCACTGCACTCCAGCCTGGATGACAAAGCAAGACTCCATCTCAAAACATAAAAATAAAATAAGTATACCCTTTGACCTGAGAAGCTCACTCCTAAAAGCACTACTGTGTAAGCACAGATGTATAAAGACATGTAGCATTGTTTGCAGTGGCAAAAAAGGGAAGTAAAGTTGATGATTTAAGAGGAAGACGGCTAATTGAATTGTAGTACTATCACTGCAGGCTTGGTACACAGACCGGGAGGACATTATGCTAAGTGAAATAAGCCAAGCACAAAAAGACAAATATTGTGTAATCTTACCTATATGGAATCTGAAAAAGTCAAACTCATAGAAGCAGAGAATAGAATGGTGGTTACCAGAGGCTAGAGGAGGGGGTGGATGGAGAAAGTGTGAAACGTTGGTCAAAGGGTAAAGTTTCAGATAGACAGGAAGAATAATTTCTGGTGATCCATTGCAAAGCATGGTGACTGTTGTTAATAACAATATTAATAATATTGTTTGAAATTGCTAAGAGTGGATTTTAAATGTTCTTACCACAAATAAATGATGAGTAGGTGAGGTAAGAGGTATGCTAATTAGCCTGATCTAATTGTTCCAAAATGTGTACATCTCCTGAAATATCCCATTGTACCCATAAACATATACAACTATTATCTGTCAATTAAGTAAAACTTAAAAAAAAAAAAAAGAATGGATCAGAGCTCGGTCAGTTGACTCTGGAGAAACATTACTGAATGAGAGAAGCAGCACAGTAGGCCATGAAAGGGGCCGTGCACACGAGGCTCTCATGAGTTCCGCCCCCAGTCAGCTTAGCTCTTTTCAGAAACTTTTCTGGCGGTGATGTTTACATCTGGGAGTTTTATTGAGACTTCGATGGCCAAAAAATATCATTATGGTTTCTAAAAGCCTTAATCCTCTTTTAAGAATGTCTGAATACATCCTCACAGGATTTCACTCAAACGGCAACTGCAGTCAATGCCAGGTGACAGAGGGTTGGTTATACGCTCACCTTGGCGAAGGCATCTCTGCCGTAGCTGGCCTCTTGTTCCGTGTGCTGCTTGTCGATGATGTCACGGCCTGTGGCCACGGTTCGGTAAAGAAGAGCCTTCTCAACCATGTCTGTCTTAGTGGAGAGCAATTCTGCTATGATAGATACTAGTTTCCCATTCTCAATAAGAGGCGTGTCACCATCTACTACAAATTGTAAATTTCCCTGTATCAAAAGTGAAAAAAAAATAATACATTATGAGACATTAAGTCAAGAGTATATTTGCCAATGTAAAACGTAATTCAAGTGACCTTGTTTCTGCCTATTTTCCTAAATACATTACACATCTCAACATATAAAAACAGAGTGTTTCATTTACTTTTTCCCCTTCTCCAGACATTCATCTATTTTTTCACTTTCCGTGTATGTTTTTGATAGATAGAAGTTTTACATTTTTAAGTACTTAAATCTATGAATCTTTTGCCTTAGGTCTCTCTTTCTTTGGTGTCAGCTTAGACCATTCCTACTCCAAAGGTTTATGAGCATTTGATGTTTTCTTCTAATGCTTTTATAGTTTTTTTTTCCTTAAACTTTTTAATACATCCACAATTTATTTTGGTATATGATGTCAAGTAAGAATATGCCAACGTGGTCTGTGGTGTTGGCTCTGGGATGAGCTGGCTGTGCCTTTGAAGCAGTCATGCCACCCATCAGGGCCAGTTCCCAATCTCTAAAATGAGACGATCAAAAATCCAGTTCTGATAACCTATGATTCTGTGTTTCAAATGTCACTAAAAATTTATACCACTCGTAGTCACATCACTACTGAATTCTTTTATCCTTAAAATTAACCAGTTCAAAGTTTGACAATACCAGTAGGACAATTAACTGAAGTCATAGCCTCCAACCCTACAGTGGCTTGGAAAATCCCTCATAATATTATAACATGATGGCAAGAACCACAGACACGGTAATTTCTTCAAAACATGTAGAAAATTTTCTCTGAATACTTTTTAAATCCATAGGGAAAACACAAAACAAAATCTTTTGAGAAAGCATCCTGTTCCCACCAGAAGGCAATATATTTTGAGAGGTGTCCCTACTCACCAAGTGCAGAATAGCAGCCAAAATCTTATACACTGTTTGGATCTCCTCAGGTTTGAAGCCAATGACTTTCATGGCATCAGCAACAACTTTGAATTCAGCAGCATCATTGATAGAAGACTGGGGATGAAAATGGGAAACTTATCACATACATTTCTTATGAGCATTAAAATTCAACAATTATAAAACTAAATTTAAATAATGCCAAGGTTTTGCCTTCGTAGTAAACCACTTGAGGGGATGGTAAGTCTCCAGAGAAAATAAAAATCATTTCAGGAGTGGCAACATAATTCAGCATGTACAAAGCCCACTTTTGTGTGAAAGCCATCACCTAAAAAAAAACCACTGTGCCCTTTTCTGGAACCAGTGAGGGAGTAAGTCCTGAGCTGGCTCAGAGAAGCCAATCCCCACTCCATGATCCATGAAGGCAACAGCACGGGATGTGAGATCACAAATGAAAGTGCTGAACGTGGGAGCCTCCAAGATACATGCTTGGGTACTGTTGTTTGTGGTTCTTTGTTCCACAGTTGTCTTGTTTAGGCTGGCAATGACACTTCATTCTTGTATAACTGGGTGGTTTATTTCCCAGGTAAGAAAAGGCGGGCCCTCAACAGCAAAAGAGTCAGCCTCCGTCATTCAGCAAGCTATTAAATAGTCTGAGACTGTAACGTCATTCATTTTACTCATTTGATAAGCGTTTGGTAAGTCAGCTCTACTAACTGGAATAGGCAGCTCAAAGATGAAGCACCTGCCCTTAAACAGCTGTGGCCATCACATTGGAAATACAAGTGTGTAAACAGAAATTTACAATAAAGCAGTAGTAACTATTTATATTAGTTTTACCACAGCAGCAGCCACAGAGTCCTGACCAATCCTTTCCTTGGTGAGTTTCTCCTCGTCTGAATGCAGAGAACTGGCCTGATGCTCACTTGTTGAGGAAGGGCTCTGGAAGGGGACCTCTCTGCCTGGTAAGTACAAGTTCTTCTAGTGTGCAGGAGACAACCAGGCAAGCCCCTCCTCCTCCTAGGTGTTTGTTTTTTGTTTTTACCCTGGGCAAGATACTTAACCTCATTGAACCTCAATTCTCTCACAAATAAAATGGGCATAATAACATATATTTTACAGGGTGGTTGTCAGGATTGAATGAGGATTTACATAAAGCACCTCCTTAGTACCAGCACATAAAAAAAAAACACTCAGCAGTATCAGATATTACTATGATTATAAACTCCAACCATGTAGAAATTAGAAAGTAACTGGATAAACAAAATCTAAATGTTCTACTGTGAGGAACTGTTGGCTGCTTACCTGACAGTCATCCTCTAACCCCATTTCTTTCTTGCCAATCGAACCCTGATTTGTTTATTCCTAAGTGTGCATGTCCTTTGTGACTGGCATCTACCTAGCCTCAAGAGGCAAATCTTCACTGGTCTAAACTCATCAGAGTGATCTTATTCCCTTACCAAATGATTGGTTAGCCACAGGTATGGGATGCTGTTCTGATCAATACAATATGTGGGAAAGTGTTTACGGGGGATGAGTGAAGTTGGGTTCTGGAGAGTTTCCCTAGCTTATAAAAGGAAATAAGCCATGAACATCTCCTTTGCCTGTGACTCCTGGAACTTCTGATGACATTTTGTGACTGCAAGGAAAACTAGCCTTAGAGGACAAAGCTGTCCACTAAGTGTGGCAGAGTTGTAACTTGGGGAAACAACCACAAAAACACCTGGGTTCCTAACAACATTGTTAAGGCATTAGTTAATTTCAGAATAAACTAATTCTGAAATTGTCCCATCTAAGGGTTTCTTGTTATGCTAGATAATTAAGTTTCTTATTGCTTTTGGAGACTTTTAATTGAGTCTCTTCTTACTTGCAAACCAAAATATCTTAACTGTATATAACTCCTGCATTTTAGAACTGGTTAAGACACAGACAGTGCAATACTTAACAGTTATATTAACTATTATATTAGTTTATATTTGTTTGCATGGAAAGATACAATAAAAGCAGGTTTAATCAGGATTTATTATATGATTCCACTTATAAATATAGACACAAACCATTATCAATAATCATCTCTGTATGTAAGAGTTAGTTTTTGTTTCCTTTTGGTTTCTATTTTAGGTTTTGACTATGATCATTTATTACTTCTTTGTTTTTCTTAGGAAGAAAAAAAAAGTAGGGAAAGCAGAAACGGAAAATTTTTGATAAAAAGGGAATCTAAGCTAAATTTAACCTGGAAAAAAGGCTATTAATACTTGCTTTCTGTAGGGACTCTACATGACTTGGTCAAAAGTAACTTAGTCAATAAGACAATTTGATTGAAAAAAAATTCCCAGTCACTGGCTTTCCAGGTGTTGACTTTACAATTCTTTACACATCTTTAAGTGCCTCTGGCTAGTTCTCAAGAGAGTTGAAGTGTTGCCCTCTACTGTTTTTGTTTTTATTTTATTTTATTTATTTTTTTTGAGATGGAGTTTCACTCTTGCTGCCCAGGCTGGAGCACAGTGGCATGATCTTGGCTCACTGCAACCTGCGTCTCCCGGGTTCAAGCTATTCTCCTGCCTCAGCCTCCCGAGTAGCTGGGATTACAGGTATGCGCCACCACACCTGGCTAATTTTGTATTTTTAGTAGAGACGGGGTTTCTCCATGTTGGTCAGGCTGGTTTCGAACTCCCAACCTCAGGTGATCTGCCTGCCTCAGCCTCCCAAAGTGCTGGGATTACAGGCGTGAGCCACTGTGCCCTGTCTTTTGTTTTTAATTCATTTTTAGCCAAATATTTCTACTCTTAGATGACTGTAAAAGTAAAGTTGTTGTAACCTAAATGTCAAATAATGAAAAATTAATTGCAAAAAACTAAAATATCATTAATTTCTATGCACAGCAATAAAAGTACAGCTAAACTAGTAATGCAGGTATAATTAGCTTTGATTAATAAATTTTTAAAAAGAAATATCTCCCACATTTTAGATTTTTTTCCTTTACAGTTTCCTTTATTTCTTCCCTAACTATGAAAGCCATAAATTTTTTATTACAGAATTTTTTTAAATAAGGAAAAACAGAACACAAATATCCATAATCTCACCCATCCAGAATAAATAATACTGTGATCTATATCCTACCATATTTTATTCTATACATTTATATACCTTCCCTCCTACAAAATAGAATAGTGTAATTATTATCAACAAACTATATTAGAATTAGTTGTAAAATTACTAGCAGAAAATGAACTAGAAATAAAAGAGCAAGAATATGCCTGTATATAAGTGTATGCAAGTGCCTGCATGCAAGAAAAGGGAAAAAATGGAAAAACTTGAAAGCTGAATAGAAATGCCTCAATGGGCACAAAACTATTTCTAGGGTACATCAAAATTAATATCTGAACAAACAGTGAATGCAGAATCAAAGTGCATTTTAATTTTGTCTTACTAACTTGCCTTTGGCCAAATCATACGAAATCTTCTTAGGAGGTAGACTTCCTAGTCATCAATATTTTTATAGTGTCAAAAGGAATAGGGATAGGATTAGAAATTAAAATAAAAGATTGAACATAAAAGAAAACTTCTTTCCTGTCAGATGGTGATAAAATATCGGAATTGATTTTAAGCAAAGTTCCTGATTCAAAAATGCACTGAATCTCTGTCGAGAATTTAAAAAATAGAACAGAATAAGAGAGACATTTATTTGCCTAAAGGCAGCAGGCTTGACCAGATAATTATTGAATGTCTCTTCTGATTCTTTGATTGATTTTGTATCTGAGCAATCTCAAAGAGGAAATTCTCACCTTTAATTGAGCTCCCACATGTATATAGTTGTATGATGAAAGGGATTTCTGGAGATGTAGAGAACGTAGTATCTGCTCTGAACCTCCTTGGAGTAGCTGAAAAATATTTAAATAGAAATAAGTTGGCCAGACATACATTGAACAAAACATTAACTTAGTGTAATCTGGCTTTTATTCATTTTCTGGGCTTAACTCATTTATGTCTTCCTGTTTCTAGCTTTGAATAAGTTTTTTTGTTTTTTTAAAATCTTGAAGGTAAAAGGGTTCAATGTCATCAGTTACAGAAAATGTTATGCAGTCATAAAGAAAATTACTTTGAAAATGTCTCATTTTATTCACAATATAACTGGCATAAAAGGTTCTTGCTTTAAATGCCGTCATTTGTAAAACAGAATCGTATGCTCTGTGGTGGTCACTTGCTGAGCAGCCTCATTATAGACAGGACATAGTTTTGCCTCAGAATTTAGAAAAAGACAACATCGCTACAGAAGTAAGAAGCATCAGCAGACAGTCATATGCTGAATCAAACTGGAAACAAACAGCTTTTCCTCATCAGTCTGTACCTCTCAGGAAAGGAGGACAGCTGGGGAACCATGACCATAGTGTTGGATAATGATAAATTTTAATAGTTTCACCCAAGTGGGAAAAGCACTGGAAAAAAGTTACAGGTTATTGAAATAAACAGAACTCTTTAATATTTAGTAGAAAAATAGCTTATTTAAAACATGGCAAATTGCCAACAGAACCATAAATACAATATTTATAGTGCTTTTATATAGATATGTCTTTGGAAGGTATTATGTTTAAATTCTCTAAATTAAACTGTATGCTTTTGTTTACTTAAAAAGTCTATTTATCAGATTTTAAAAATTGATTTTTAAACCAAATGTACCAGAACTTATATATACAAATGAATAGTGTCTATTAAAGCAGTTACCTATTCAACTGAATCACATTCAATTGTATTGCCATTGTTCAGTTACTTTCAGAGACAGCTTACACATGGAAATCTTATCAATTTATAGTTTTACTTCTTAAAAATCCAAAACAATATTGCCTAATTTGATCCCCCACCTTATTTGTTAGCCTTGATTTATATTACCTTGGGCTTTAAAAAATTACAATAATATATCATATTTGTTCTCTGAGTGTAAAGACTTGCCAACAGGAGGGCTATTTAAAAGATTTAGCTTTAGAATCTAAAAGCACTCTTCAAAAGAAATACACAAATTTTTTTCTAAACTTGATAGATTAAAGAAGACAATTCTCCCTTGAAGTTATAAATCTGGATTGTTTTTTAAAAGTAATCATACTGCTTTATAGTCTATATAAGCGAAACAAACCTAATTTGTACTCCCTTCTCTGAATATTTGCTTCCCAAATACAGAAACAACAGTTTCAATTACAAATACAACAAAAATTAATTTAACATGTAGAATGTACCATTTCAAAATCTTTCACAGTCATTGAAGTGTTATTTACACTGCAAGAAAATATGGGTGATGCTCACCCAAGGCAGTCATGTGGTTGGGTAAGCCCCTACCAGCTGGGTGGAACAGTCATGCTCGTCCAATCTCTTAAGCACGTAGGGCAGGGTATGTGGTGCGTGCATGTGTGATGTATTGCGGGGCCAATGGAGGGTGAGGGACGCATAGGATGGGGGAAAGCTCAAGACACAAATATTTATTTCCTGCACAACTGAGCTAATGATCAATTATCTGTGTAACAGATTACTAACCTGGTAGAAAGAATGAAAGCTTCTTTCTCCTGGCTGTTGCACAATCACTCGAGACTAAGAAAAAAACACATTAAAATGGTTAGCCTGAAAATGTGCCTCTAAAATAAAACAGCAGCCAATTTCTTAGGGAAACATATCTACAGAGCATTAAAAAATCCTAAAGACCCCATGGATTGTATATTCATCTAAGAATAGATCTTCTCTCTATGGGGTTTCCCCTGCAATTCTTTGATAATTCTTTTTATTGCTTAAAATAGAGGTCCCTAAAACTTTCTGAAGAATGAAACTATTTTGATTTTTTTAACTTGGAGCCTAAAGATAGAATTTGGTGGTTGGGGGTGGGGTAAGGATTAGAACTGGGGAGAAGAGAAAGGAATGCTTAGGGAGGAATAGTCTCAACATTTCTTTCCCCAGGGTCTGCTGGCATTTCAAAGAGCAATGCCTTATATCCTGTAATAAAAGTCAGTTGAGCAAGATCAATCCATAGGGACCTCTGCCTTAGATGATTCCAAAAATACTGCTGTTAGGAGAGGGTTCAAAATATGAGTTCATTCAAAGGGACCCTTTTGATTGAATATGTATTACACATAAAGTGAATCCATGAAACATTTTGGAAAAAAGACTGATAATAATACCTGGCATTTCCTGTCCTTTTTCTTTTCTTTCTTTCTTTCTTTTTTTTGAAACAGAGTTTTACGCTTGTTGCCCAGGCTGGAGTACAACAGCACAGTCTTGGCTCACCGCAACCTCTGCCTCCCAGGTTCAAGTGATTTTCCTGCCTCAGCCTCCCTAGTAGCTGGGATTACAGGCATGAGCCACCACACCTGGCTAATTTTGTATTTTTAGTAGAGACAGGATTTCTTCATGTTGGTCAGGCTGCTCTCAAACTCCCAACCTCAGGTGATCTGCCCGCCTTGGCCTCCCAAAGAATTAGAAGTGGGGAGAAGAGGAAGGAATGCTTAGAGAGGAATATTCTCAACAATCTGGGATTACAGGCATGAGCCACTGCGCCCGGCCTCCTGTCCTTTTTCGATTGATTCTGATAATAGATTTATTTCCTTAACAGTCTGACTTCAATTACAAACAAAAATAAAGATTATACTGTACTAAATGGCCATAAAGGATGCTATGGCCTAATTGGGATAGGAAACCCTTAACTGAGAAACCTGTCAGCTTAGATCAGTGTAAATTCAGGGTGGAGACCTAATTTTGTAAAGGACAAGCTTAACTGTAAAAATGAACTCTATGTATTCTCTTGCAGTCATGCCCACTGATAATCAAGATTAGTTAAGACACAACTGGCTGGGTGCAGCAGCCCATGCCTGTAATCCCAGCATGTTGGGAAGCTGAGGCAGGAGGGCTACTTGAGCCTAAGAGTTTGAGACCAGCCTGGGCAACACAGGAGACCCCATCTCTACAAAATAAAAAAAAATTAGCTGGGTGTGGTGACCCATGCCTGTGGTCCCAGCTACTCAGGAGGCTGAGGTAGGAGGATAGCTTGAGCCCAGGAAGTTGAGGCTGCAGTGAGCTATGTTCACACTACTGCACTCCAGCCTGGGTGGCAGAGTGAGACTGTCTCAAAAAACACAAAACAAAACCAGACACAACCTCTCTGGTGGTCCCAAGAAGAAAGTTTTAATTGGAATTCTCTAGAAATTGGGCCTATTTTTAAGTTTTTACTGACCAAATACAGTTTCCTTCATAATTAGGATGTAAGATCACAAAATACATATATGTTACTACAAAGCAATGAACAAATAGAAACTAGAGGAAAATTTTAATACATAAAATTAAAATGTATAGAAGATGGTGATGTATAAAAAGACTAGAACTGATTAGTCTTAGATTGATTTTTGGTTGAAATTATCCAAGAGTTGGCAAACACTCATACCTGCGCCCCCAACCATTCACACGCATTCCTAAATCTATGTACAAGATCCACAACTTTTCCCAACTTGACATTGTAAGTGCTAAGAATAGAAAACAAAAGGAGAATATCTTATCATAAAAAGCTAATCAAGAAGGGAGAATAGGATTTAAAGCTATTTTGACTAAATAAAATAAATTCTATAATTTGTTTAAACATTCAGCACTTACAACATTACCCTCAGAAATTAAGCACATTTTACCTTTTCTAGTAAGTAGTTATTGATATGTCCACCAATAGGGTCACCCTTGAAGTCAAAGTTGATATCCATGTATTTTCCAAATCTGCTTGAGTTGTCATTACGATTGGTTTTGGCATTTCCAAAAGCTTCCAAAACACAGTTGGACTTAAGCAACATATTCTTCACTCTTTAACACAGATAAATGAAAGTCATTATAAAAACTTATAGAGACTAGAATTTTTTAAAACCTGGATTTTGCTAAAACACATACAAATATTTATACAAAGATGCTGACTCCAGCATTGTTTGCAATATCAAAAGAACCCAAACAACTTAAATGTCCACCAATAGAGATAAAAATAAAGTTTTGTTTCCCAATATACTGAAATATTATAGAGGTGCTAAGAAGAATGAAGTACATCAGTATGTACTCACATGGAAATGTCCAGCATATAGTAACAAACATAAAATCAAGTTGTCAAATAACATGCCTTGCAGGATCCTTGTGTGTGTATATGTGTGTACACATGTGTGTGTGTATGTGTGCGTGTGTGCGTGCACGTGCAAGCACATGTGTCAGTAAATGCTTAAAAATCTGGAGGAATCAGCACACCTAAGGTTTTCTAGGCAGGAGACTGATGGGGTGGGCAAGGTAGGATTCCAGGGAACCTTTACACCTTCAATTTAATTCTGTAATTTTTTTCCCTTTTATAAATGTATATATTTATTTACATAAAGAAAAATTTTTAAAAAGATGTGTTCTGAAAAGAGAATAGGTGATACAGAAAATGATACAATTTTTAAGGCACTTGCTTATAAAACCTGGAATTGTGAAATTTTATTTACTTAGTTATACATCACAAGTTTAATCTTTACTAGTCCAGAAATTGCTCATTGTTTTCTTTGAAGCTGTATGGAATTTCTCCCTCATACGTCATTTAATGCATTCTTTATTCAGTGAATGCTAAGTTTCTCTAGAGCAGTCCCTCCCAATGGATACATTTTTAACTTCATGCTAGAAGTTATCCTTATTTTATCATTATTTTTATTCCACTGATAGAATTCCTCTTATACAGCCATAGCTGCAGAAATAACTTCGACCTCTGAAATACCTTGATGTAGCAGACCCACTGTTACTCCCACTAATACTAGAGCAGTCAACCTTATCACCTAATAAATGAAGGCATATTTTAAAAATATGTGTGTGTGGGGAAATGGCTTGTGATATGTTTGTGAAAGACTAGTAAATTTATATATGCCTTACTCTGCTATAGTAGATGTAAAATTTATTTATTTCTCATCTAGTTGCTCTCCTGAGCTCCTAAGGAAATTAAGAAAACTCACATATCCTTGTCCTTGTCAAACTAGATTGTAAAGTCAGAGTAAGAAGCAGGGATATGTTACAATTAGGAAAAATGCCTCTCCTGACCCAGTAATGCAGCGCAGTATGATGAAAAGAAGAAAGGCCATGTGGGGCAGTGGAATGTAAATTCTCTTCTTTCATATCAACCCAGTATCCTTTCTTCCTATTCATAAAACTGAAGATTGTGATGTGTACATGAGGTGGGACTCTCTACTAAATTAGTACTGAGCTTCAAAGTAGCCAATTAGGAAAATAGTTTCTCTCTTCAAAAAGGCTACGCCACCTAAGAAAGTTGAGTCTTTTTGCTTTATAGCTATCATCCATTCATCCCTTTGTATTTGTTAAGCAAATACTATGTGCCACCTGCTCCCGTAAATGCTGGGTCCCAGAAAGTCGAGACCAGGTTTATTACTCATCTTCCTGTGAGCAGCAGGACAGTATGGCATACAATCCTTTTAGAAAATGAATTCTGTTCAGAAATTCCATTGTCAGTGGGTTCTGAAGGTTGCAATGATGATGATGGGAAGGCATGAGTCTGCCTTCCAGGGTCCCACTTCTCTCAGAATACAGTTTTTTAAAAACTCTGATGTGGCGAAAAGAGCAAGGAACCTGTGAGAGCTGGAACAATAACACTTACCATTGTAAATTATAATAGCTCTGCTGACCACATTTAAGTCAGCAGTAATAAACCAGGATGGGAACATTTTCAACTGTTTGAGAGCAATGATTTTTTCGGTCTCATAATTAGGTAAAGCTTACCACAGTAGTATTTTTCTATTAAAAACAAATCTAGAAATAGATAGCGTGAAGTAAGTAAAAGTATAGAAACAACATGCACTTAAGAGAATCAAAGTAGCTTGATCATCAACAAATGCTCAACCCATAGGTATTAGAGTTTAGGCCTAGCCAAGTCCTGTAGAGAAAATGGAGTGCCAAGAAGAATCCCTCCCCATTATTACAGCGCCCTTACCTTTCAACCTCTGCTCTCTGACTGGGGTTGGTGATGGCCGCAATATACTGCATAATGTACTTGCTGGCTTCCGTTTTACCAGCTCCACTTTCCCCTAGGGGGAAAAATTGTTCAGGGCTTAACATAATAATTTAAACCAAAAGTAAGCTAATTTTTAATAGAATAATTAAAAAATCTGATATTAGTTAAACATTTAAAATCCCTCACATTGCACTCTTTCATTTTTTTGCTTTTTTATTTCATCCTGCCTTGATATGGTTAGTGGTTCTAACAAACCCAAATATGATGAAGAAAATAAAACTATTATAAAACTAAAATAATAAGTAGACTACAAATAAAAATTTACTTAGGAAAAAAGTACCAATGTGGTAAGCTAACACTAAAGTTTTAGTACTTGGCAGGGACTCATAAATCTAGCAGAAAAGAAATAAGGTACTGATTCAAACAGTGGTCACAAATAAATTCAAAGAACCTCATTTTCTATAGCAGAATTTCTTTTAATCTTAAAGGGGACAAAATAATTCTTTAAAAAAAATTAAAGTTAGAGTAATTTTAGTGAAAAAACAAAACAGCAAGCTCCAGACAGAAGGAATCATAGAAAAAGCTTGACAATTGAGATAATGGCTGGGGAATGGGGAAAGAGGAATCAATTTTGAATTATCTACCAAAAATTTTAAATGCTTATGTCTTCTGACTCAAAAATTCCACTGGTAGAAATTTCTCCTAAGGAAATACTAAAAAATACTAACATAACCAAATAATAATAATGTTCAAAGGTTTTAAAATATATCTATAGACTATGCTGTAAGTTGTGGCTAAAATCTGGAAATTATATATCCATCAGTAGATAACTGGATAAATTATTATTCAATTATTTAAATGGAACACTACACTATGGTTAAAAAGAAAGCACTAGCTCTATAGAAACACCAGTGAAAAGATATTTGCTATATATTATTAAATGGAAAAATGAGTTATATAACAACAGACATAATTCTATAATTATATATTTATAATATGGTTACATATGCAATTGTGACTATATGTGTTTGCACATGCAGAGAAAATGTATAAAAGGATAAACATTAAACTGTTAACAGCTGTTACTATTGGAATCTTGGGAAGATTAAGGCATGCAAGGGGAAGAAACATTTTGCTTTTACTCCACACACTCATGTAATTGTTTTTATTCTCCCCTTTAAAACCCAGCAATATTGTTTTCATGATTTGTTTTAATAAAACATAGTTCTAGGATATAATTTTCTAACTCCAACACTAAGTTACTTAACTCCTCTGACCTTTAGTATTCTTATCTATAAAGTAGAAAAATAACTGTGCTACATACCAGAGAGCTGTTTAACTAACCAAAATAGAAAAACAATTATAAGAGTGTTTCTAAAAGCATAAAACCACCAGTGTAAATGTGAGGTATTATTAGCACCTGAAGAAATTCCCACAGTTTGGGAGAGGCCATTCTGGGTCAGTGGACAGATATTTTTCCTGTCCCCATTTCATTACACAGAGTCCTTGAAGGGCTCAGCTTAACGCAGATAGTTTGGCTCCAGTTCTCGGGCATGGAAGGTCTGCAGCCTAACTCGTGCCTATCTCCCTTCTTGCTGGGGTTTATAAAGCTCAGCCCCCTAGCTCTGAAAGCTTATTTCTGGCCCCCATGCCTCTGTAGGTCCCTCAACACTAGCTCCCAAGCACTAGTCTGATTTTGAGCTCATTCTTCATTTTCACACCTCAGTATTTCATTTTCTTGGTTTCATTTGTTTATTTTGTTATTTAATGTTGTTACATTTTATCCACTATTTTTATGTGTTTGAGATGGAAACATTTTCCATGTCAGCTCAATCTAACAAACTGGCCAGAAGTCATCCAAGTGTAATATATATTTGTAAATGAACCAAGACTACAGCATGATTAGAAATGATACAAAAACTTGGTATTTAATGTTCATTACTTTTCTCTCTCCTATAGAATTGCTCAGGCTTCTACCTTTAAAAAAATATTTAATCGATTTTTCAGATTCTTGAGTATCAGATAAATTAAACACATTTTGACTTTGGAAATAGAGGGGACCCCTCTAATTACCTGATATCACAATACAAGTGTCTTTTGATCGCCTCTTCATAGCCTTGTAAGCAGCATCTGCAATAGCAAAAAGGTGAGGCGGTCTCTCATATAGCTCACGGCCTTTATACTGCTCAATTGTGTCTCTCCCATAAATGTTCAATGACTTGTAAGGGTTCACAGAAACGACAACTTCTCCAATGAATGTATAGATGCGCCCTTTTTCAAATCTGTACAGAAGCAAAAGAAAAGGAAGACATAGCTGTGGTTACACAGAAATGCTGTATCAGTCCTGTGAGTCTCTTACTTCCAAGCAAGTCCAAATATCCCAGGAATAATTTCTGAACTGACATTTCACTGGTTCTGAGTTAACTTATAGAGAGAATGTTTGAGGCGGTGCCCCTTCAGATGCCATTGGTAGAAAAGACCAGTAGAGGTTAAAAGCCAGGCAAGAAGGAAGAATTTAACTTATTGGAGCTGGGGATTTCCTGTTTCCAAAATACAGAAGGGTAAGAAGATGAAAAAGTTAAAGAGTTGCAAACAATCTCAGAGCTCTAGGAGGAAAAGAAATAGAAGTTAAAGAAGATCTTGAAATCCACTTAGTCAGATTTTCAATTATTAAGAGGACTGTCATATACATTTATTTTTTTCTCACTCTTGGACCTCGCTAAAATGCTAGTAAATGAATATAAACAGTAAAATCCATAACAGAGAAAATGGCAGAGGAGACACTTCTGGTATAAATCAATTCATTTTTTTATGACTGCCTAAAGTTCCATGGTGCAGATAGATCATTATTTATCCAATGATTCCTGTTCCTTCCTGCTGCTATGAATAATGCTGCAGAAAACACTCTTGGTACATAATCTTACAGATTACTGCTTTTACTTCTGTGGGATAGATTCTCAGGAATGGGACAGCTGGTTGAAAGGCATGTGTATTTTTAAGTTATATATAATATGATTCCACCTTTTCCCCATAAAATAAGAGTTAAAAATCTAATCATATATGTATTTATATCTGTACATAGATATATTTTATAAATGACTACATAAGCATGTAAAAATATGGAAGAATACATGTTATATTTTATGCATCATTTTATACACACAGTAGGGTGATGTGAAAGGAGTGAAATAAAGAAGAAGGCCATATGGGGTGAGAAGAGGCCACAGGACAACAACAAAAAAAGAGTACGAAGCTCAAGTAGGTACAATATGATTGCAATTGTGCAACTTTATGTGTCTATCTTATAAACAAAAATTTTAAATATAAAATGTAGAAAACCCATATACATCCACTATTTTACACAGTAATCCACACATAGAAACGTATGTGACCCAGAACTTCAAAGTTTCCACACAACAAGTGGTTGCCACGAACATGCTCTACCAGCTGAGAGGTACTGGTAGACATCTCTCTCACATCCAAGAACCGATGAAGGGCATGCCCCGATGGGAAAATGCTGGTTCACAGAAAGCATGTCTCTAAGCATGCTTGCTTCATGGCCAGTGGGGCAGGAGAAATAACTAAGCATTTGGAAACAAAAGACAAGAACGTTACATTTCCTTTAAGCTGGAATGAAGGCTATAGGGTATAATTAGAAATGGAAACAAACAGATGTGGATAATGTCAACAATAAATACAAACCAAGATTTTTATCAAGTATTTAGAGTGTTTTAAGAGTTATTAACTACTTCAAGGTTTTAGGTACATTTTTCTACTATGGGTTTTCTATGCATTCTCTCAACTGTTAGGAAGTTTACATGGCAGCTAAAAGCAAAGATTTGGAGTCCTTTACAGGTTTATAGCTGGGATTACAAGTGTGCATCATCATGCCCAGCTAATTTTGTATTTTTGGTGGAGACAGAGTTTTACCATGTTCCCCAGGCTGGTCTCGAATTCCTGGCCTCAAGTTATCCACCCACCGGGTGTGGTGGCTCACGCCTGTAACTCCAGCACTCTGGTAGGCCAAAGCAGGTGGATTACTTGAGGCTGAGGCGGGAGGATTGCTTGAACCTGGGAGGCAGAGGTTGCAGTGAGGCAAAACTGCACCATTGCATTGCAGCCTGGCGATAGAGTGAGACTCTGTCTTAAAAAAAAAAAAAAAAAACAGATCCAATTTCCTGACTCAGTTGTCAGTCAACTACAAGTCACAAGCAAAATGTCTACATAACACCTGCTCAAAGAATCGTGAAAATGATAAGAAGCTAAGATTCACCACATAAGTTTTTCTGGCTTAACCTGCAAATTTGCAGTACATGCCCAAGTATCTCCAAGGAAAAGAATCAAAAGGGCATGATTCTTTAGTTTTCAAGAAGAACTGTCCAAACAAGAAAAAAAAAAAAATGAAGATAAGCAGAATGATGTCAGAAAAAACAAAACAAAACACTATTTCATAAGCCTGGAACTCTGCAACTAAGAGACACAGCAAATAATGTGTGAGATTAGAATATTGTTGTAAGATTCCAGGTTTGTCCAATAATGTACCTTCTTTCTCACTGGATAATTTTTAGAGCCACTAATAGACCATTATGCTCTAAAATCATATTTTATTACAAATAAAATATTTTCCATTAAACCTATAGGCACCATGTTTGTAAAATACAACTAACGTGCATGTATAAAATCATTTAACAGCTTGGCATAGTGGCACACGCCTGTAGACCCAGCTATTTGGATGCTGAGGCAGAAGTATCACTTGAATCCAGGAGTTTGGGTCCAGCCTGGGCAACACAACAAGATCTCATGTCTTAAGAAAATAATTGAATGCATAACTATTAACTCAAAGATAGTGGCAAATATCAACAGAATGTGATATTAAATACAATGCTTCAGCAATTCACAAAGTGTTAGAAGGTCATTTTACTTGAAATTTTAAGTTCAGTTATCAAAAAACTTTCAATTTGGTTGGGTCTTAAAATCACCACTAGATGGTGCCAGTATACACCTTAACAGCAACTCAAATTCAATTTGCTTTGGAAAGTGGTAGGGTATGAAGTAAGCACTAAGGTGATAGTCACCTAGGGTGTTTGCCTCCAGGAGGAACTACGGTAATTATCCTAGATGACAAAGAGGGTGTTATCTCTTACAAGAGACTAAGGAAGGTGCTCCCATGACCTCGATGTGCAAACCTTTTATGGCAAACTTTTATAATTCATTCTTCAAATATTTATTCAGTAACTACTTTGTGCCAGATACTGGGTCTAGCTCCAGGAATTAAAAAAGGAGAACAGGAAAGCATTGTAAATAAATAACAACAATATGGTATGATCAGTAAGGTAATAAAAGCCTGCACTGTAGTGACAAAGATTAATAAATCACTTTCAATAAGGAACACTAAGAGTAACACATAAACTCTATAGCAGAGCACACAGAGTCTGGCCTCCAGGTTTCTCTTGACTTCTCTCTATCAACAACACTTCCACCCACCAAAACCTCCCCACACTTCCTGTCTCTGTTACTCTTGTTCTCATTAATGAGCTATTTACAGTTCCCAAGAGCGCCATGCCTTCATGATTTTGCCCATGGAGTTCATACTGCCTCAAATACCTTTTCCTGGTTCCTTCTTCCCCATGTGCTTGCCAGATTCTCTTTCATCAAAAGCCTAAGCACCGGTTCCTCTATGAAGTCACTCTTGATAGTCTTCCTCCAACACTAATTTTAAGGTCTTTGCTCTGTTAACTGCCTTTTTTTTTTTTTTTCCTTTTTAGAACTTCCAAAATGGTTAACATAGCTTAATAGCAATTGATTTTTTAAACTTAAGAAGTTTAAAAGAATTTATTTTCACTGGCTTCTAAGTGGAACAAAGTTCTAAAAAGATTTGAATTAGTGAGTAGTAATGGATAAAATATAAAGGTATAATAATGCTGCCAGCAAACAATAGTTCATTGTACAAGAATTCTGAAACATTTACTTTTTTTTTAAAGTAGCCTTGTAAATTTGCAAGTGCCACTTATATACAAGACCATCTATAGGAGGAAGTCAAGATGAAAGCAGCTCCTTCAGATCAGTCACCAGCAGATGACATGCACAACCCCACAGAAGAGTCTAAGACATGCGGGGAGAGGTGGGGCATGGAGAAGAGGAGGGTGGTTGGCCCAGTCGGAGTAGAGAGCTGTGTTAAGGAATGCTGGGGAACAGGTGGAAATATACACGGGGGTCAGATCTGATCTGATATGAAAGTCAGGCTGAGGGAGTTTACATTTGATGTGACTGGAAACAAGGAATCAGTGACTTTTCTAGTTAAAGACATCAATAAGGTAGTCAGTGAGGGGAGTGATAGGAGAAACGAAGACAGAGAAATTGGAGTTGTTTCACAGGGAAACTGGGCAGAATCTTAAAACTTACTGAACATAAGGGACAAAAATATATTTAACTTTGAGCTAGGCAGAAAAGAAAAAGGAATTTATTTCAGATGACTATATCTCAAATGTACTTGAAGCTTCTAAGTTAGATTCACCCACTAACAGAATTCAGTGTTATCCTTGGTTGACTTCTTGAAATATATGGAACCAATTATAATCAGTAGGGAAATTCTCTGTGAATGGTTTACTAGGTACGGTATTAATAAAATCTTATTCATAAGTATTATTCATTTACTTCATGAGGAACATACACTTTCTGAATAGGTGTTCCTTAATCACACTGATTTGGCCTGTCTTCCTTCTCTTTTGAATTTAAATGGAATCTTAAGTTACTGTGAACGTTCCTATTTCTCAGCAGAGGTGTCCATCTACCCATGCCATTTTCTTTGGCCTTTCATTACCTCTTCAGACAACTCCAATTTAGCTTCCACTCCTGCATTTCAATAAATCTTGACCAAACTTCCCAAATTACTAAATTCACTGGTTAGTTTTCTGTGCTCATCTTACTTAATTTCTCCACTATATCTGACACTGACTCCCATTTTTTCAGCACACTCTTCTATTGGCTTCTGTGAGCCACATTCTCTTCATTTTCCTTCTACTTCTCTGGTTTCCTTCTCAGTCTCCTTTGCTGACTCCTCTTTTTCTGCTGATCTCTAAATATTCCAGTTCTCTAGGGTTGAATCTAGTATCAACTTCAAATACCATCCAAGGGTCTTCCATTTAAGGAGGATAAAGTAATGATATATTGGCCCCTCTTCTACCCTTTGAAAATCAATAAGAATAACAACAACAGAAAAAGATATCACCTACAATGAAACAAAAAACTGGCCACAACTCTGAACTACAATCTATGAAGAAAGCTTGTGAAAAGCTATGAAAACTAGACCTAGTTGAGGCAGGTTGCTAAGAGTGAATGTATGCCTCTGCAAATCTCCAGCACTGGAGTAGAGTTCTCCAGAAGTAGGTTGCAGTTCCTGAGTAGCCAAACCAAAAATCGTTTGCTAAGAATGTCAGAGTCTCAGTATGCAGGTGGCTTTAGAACAAAATAATTCCCACTGGATACTTCTGAGTATATGTAAGGTGAGGTTAAATGAAGAAATAACTAGAAATTGCTTTTTCAAAAAACAGGCTGTCAGAGTGGTGAGGTAAAAGAGAAAAAGTGCAGTGGCTCTGCATCAGATGATCTTGATAAATGGAAAGAGGTAGTGCTAAATCACCTTCCAGAAGTCGCAGAAATACATAGGGAACTTGCTTTCTAGTCAGGCAAGCTTCTTGCCATTTCAGGGCAGAGAGTTGGTGGGAAAGGGAATGAGCAGTAGACCACCAAACTCAGTGCACCTTATCTTTCAATCCAGAATGAACCATACTCACTCAAAGATGACAACCATTAGGCCGGCGCGGTGGCTAATGCCTGTAATCCTAGCACTTTGGGAGGCCAAAATGGGTGGATGACCAGAGGTCAGGAGTTTGAGACCAGGCTGGCCAACATGGCAAAACCCCGTTTCTACTAAAAATACAAAAATTAGCTGGGCATGGTGGCAGGCACCTATAATCCCGGCTACTCAGGAGGATGAGGCAGGAGAATCGCTTGAACCTGGGAGGGTGGGGGGCGGAGGTGGCAGTGAGCAGAGATGGCGCCACTGCACTCCAGCCTGGGCTATAGGCAAGACTCTGTCTCAAAAAAAAAAAAAAAAAGATGATCATTAGAAGCAAACCAGAATGGGGCACATAATAAGATGTTAGAAGAAAAGAAAAAAAAAAAGCAGGCAGTAGGTAAAGCATCTGACAGGCAAAAGGCAGATCAAGAATACCCCCTCCCAGAAAAGATGTCATAAAGTAGAAAAATTATGAAAGAAGATTCTGTATGAAAGCAAAGAATACAAAGAAAATGTAGGTCTCTAAACTATCAAAGAAGACATCATTTAAAAGGAGAAATTGTGTTTAAAATCATTTTTAAAGAGATAAAAAGCTAGAAGAGCTCAAGAAAAAATCAGAAGAGAAAAAAAATCAGCAATAAAGGTAATATTAAAAGACATAGAATGGATATGGCTGGAAATAGAAGGAGGCAGGAAGAAAAAGGTGGAGAAAAGTAAGAAAATCATTTTTTGTTTTATCTCATTTATATGTGAAATCTTAATTTTTTTTTTTTTTACTTCAATAGTTTTTGTGAAACAGGTGGGTTTTGGTTACATGGACAAGTTCTTTAGGGGTGATTTCTGAGATTCTGGTGCACTTGTTACCCGAACAGTGTACACTGTTACTGGTATGTAGTTTTTTATTCCTCACCCACCTCCCACCCTTTCCCCCACAAGTCCCCTAAGTCCATTATTTCATTCTTATGCCTTTGCATCCTCATAGCTTAGCTCCCGCTTATAAATGAGCACATATGATATTTGGCTTTCCATTACTGAGTTATTTCACTTAGAATGATAGCCTCCAGCTCCAGCCAAGTTGTTACAAAAGACATTATTTTGTTCCTTTTCATGGCTGAGTAGTATTCCATGGTGTATATATACCACATTTTCTTTATCCACTTGTTGGTTGATGGACAATTAGGTTTGTTTCATATGTTTGCAATTGCAGATTGTGCTGCTATAAACATGGGTGTGCATGTGTCTTTTTCATTTAATGACCTCTTTTCCTTCATGTGGATACCCAGTAGAGGAATTCCTGAATCAAATGGTAGTTCTACTTTTAGCTCTTTAAGGAATCTCCATCCTGTTTTCCATAGTGGTTGTACGGGTAAGTTTACATTCTCACCAGCAGTGTACAAGTGTTCCCTTTTTCACCACATCCATACCAACATCTATTATTTTTTTATTTTTTTACTCTGCTGATTATTTCTTTTGCTGTGCAGAAGCTTTTTAGTTTAAGTAGGTCTCATCTATTTATTTTTGCTTTCGTTGCACTTGCTTTTGGGGTCTTAGTCACGAATTCTTTGCCCAAGTCAACGTTTAGAAGAGTTTTTCTAAGGACATCTTCAATAACTTTTATGCTTGCAGGTCTCAGATTTGTCTTTTTTTTTTTTTTTTTTTTTTTTTTTA
>PVKP010018056.1:0-44944 GCA_004027715.1 Plecturocebus donacophilus
ACCTCCCTTCCACCCCATGTACTACCCTTTCTAGCCTGTGGTAACCATCCTTCTGCTCTCTATCTCCATGAGTTCAACTGTTTTGATTTTTACAACTGACCAATAAGTGAGAACATGTAATATTTGTCTTTCTGTACCTGGCTTACTTCACTTAACATAATGACCTCCAGTTTCATCCATGATGTTGCAAATGATAGAATCTCATTGTTTTTGGTGACTGAATAGTACTCCATTGTATATGTATCACATTTTCTTTATCTTTCATCTGTTGATAGACACTTCAGTTGCTTCCAAATCTTGGCTATTATGAATAGTGTTGTAATATACAAAGGAGTGCAGATATCTCTTTCATATAGCAATATTCTTTCCATGGGGTATGTACTTAGCAGTGGGATTCGTAGATCACATGATAGCTCTACTTTTAGTTTTTGGAGGAATCTCCAAACTGTTCTCCATAGTGGTTGTACTAATTTACATTCCCACCAACAATATATGAGGGTTCCTCTTTTCCCCATCCTCACCAGCATTTGCTATATCCTGCCTTTTGGATAAAAGCCATTTTAACTTGGTTGAGATTATATCTTATTATAGTTTTGATTTGCATTTATCTGATGGCCAATCTTATTGTGCACCTTTTCATATAGCTGTTTGCAATTTGCCTGTCTTCTAAATTTCTATTCAGATCTTTTGTCCATTTTAAATCAGATTATTAGATTTCTTCCTATAGAGTTGTTTGAGCTTCTTTTCCTTGTATACTATGCTTGTTAATCCATTTCTGGATGGTTGGTTTGCAAATATTTTTTCCCATAGTGTAGGTTATTTCTTACTTTGTTCTTTGCTTTTCTGTACAGATGCTTTTTTAAAGAGATGTGATCCATTTGTTCATTTTTGCTTTGGTTTCCTGTGCTTATGGGGTATTATCCAAGAAATATTTGCCCAATCCAATGTCCTGGAGAGTTTCCTCTGATTTTTCTTGCAGTAGTTTCATTGTTTGAGGTTTTAAGTTTAATTCTTTAATTTATTTTGAATTTATTTTTGTATATTGTGAGACATATGGGTCTAGTTTCGTTTTTCTGCATATGGATACACAGTTTTCTCAGTACAATTTACTGAAGAGACTGCCCCTTTTCCAATATATGTTCTTGATACCTTAGTAAAAAATGAGGTCAGTATAGATATATGAATTTCTTTCTAGGTTCTCTTTCTGTTCCATTGGTCTATATGTTTATTTTTATGCTAGTACTATGCCATTTGGTTGCTATAGCTCTGTAGTACAATTTAAAATCCATTAATGTGAATCTTCTAGTTTTGCTCTTTTTGTTTAGGATTGCTTTGGATATTCTAGATCTTTCAGGGTTCTATATAAATTTTAGGATTTTTTTTTTTCAGTTTCTGTGAAAACTGCCATTGGTATTTTGATAGGGATTGCATTGGATCTGTAGATTGATTTGGGTAGTATAGACATTTTACCAATATTGGTTTTTACAATCAATAAACATCAAATATGTTTCCTCTTCTGTATGAGTGTCCTCTTCAATTTCTTGCATCAATGTTTTATAGTTCGCATTGTAGAGAGATTTTACTTTGGTTAATTCCTAGGTAGGTACTGTAAATAGTACCTACAAATAGACCCCCTTTCTCAGTTTCTTGTTCAGATAGTTCACTGTTATCTTATAGAAATGGCTGGAATTTTTGTATGTTAACTTTGTATCCTGCAATTTTACTGAATTTTTTTATTAGTTCTAATAGTTTTCTTGTGATGTCTTAAGGTTTTTTGAAATGTAAGATCATATTGTCTGCAAACAAAGATAATTTTTCTTCCCTCCTAAGTAGTCATGTTTATATATGTTCTCATGTTTATGTATTATTTCTTCTACTAATTTTAGATGTTGTGTTCTCTTGTCTTATTAGGTTTTGTAAAATGCTCCACTTGGTTGTTTATTGGAAAATTTTCTGCTTTTTTGATATAGACACAGCTATAAACTCCCCTTTTATTGTCATTTCACTCTATCCCATACATTCTGATATGTTGTGTTTTATCATTTGTTTCAATAAATTTTTCAATTTCTTTCTTAATTTCTTGATTGATCCACTGATCATTTAGAGCATAGTGTTTAATTTCTATGTTTTTACATAGTTTCAAAAATTCCTTTTGGTATTGATTTCTAGTATCTTTCATTGTGGTCAGAGAAGATGCTTGATATTATTTTAGGGTTTTTTTTTTTTTTTGAGTGGCTTAAGACTTGCTTTTTGACTTAATATATGGCCTATCCTTAACAGTCATTTATATACCAAAAAGAAGAATGTGTATTTTGTAGCTGTTAGAGAAAATGTTCTGCAAATTTATATGTGGTCCATTTGGTCTATAGTGCAGATTAAGTTCAAGGTTTGTTCACTGATTTTCTGTCTGAAAGATCTGTTCAATGCTGAAAGTGGGGTATTGAAGTCTGGAGCTATTACTGTATTGGGGCACATCTCTCTTTGGCTCTAATAATATTTGTTTTATATATCCAGGTACTCCAGTGTTGGGTGCATATATATTTACATTTGTTATATCCTCTTGCTAGATTGACCCCTTTATCAGTATATAATGACATTCTTTGCCTCTTCTTATAGTTTTTACTTCAAAATATATTTTGTTTAATATAAGTATAGCTACTCTTGCTCTTTTATGGTTTTAATTGTCATGGAATATCTTTTTCCATTCTTTTTTTTTTAATTTTTATGTTTCTTTATACGTGTAGTGTATTTCTTGTATACAACAGATTATTGGATCTTGTTTTTAAGCCATTCAGATAGTCTATGTCTTTTGATTAAAGAATTTTAATCCATTGACATTCAATGTTATTATTGATAAGTAGGGACTACTCCTGTCATTTTTCTATTTGTTTTCCTATTGTTTTGTAATCTTATCTTTTTTCTTTCCTTCCTTCTTGTCTTCCTGTTAGTGAAGGGGATTTTCTCTGGTGGTAAATTTTAATTTTTTGCTTTTTATTTCTTTATGTATCTGTTGTTGATTTTTCAATTTGAGATAATCATGAGGTTTGAAAATACCATCTTATAACTCATTATTTTAAAAATATGACAACTTAACACTGATTGCATATACAAACATGCTAAAAGAAAACAAACAAAATCTCTACCCTTTAACTTCATATTCCTGCATTTTAACACTTTATTGTTTCTCTTTTCATCTTATTGTACTATGTCTTGAAACATTGTTGCAGTTATTTTTTACTGGTTCATCATTTAGTCTTTCTACTCAAGATAAGAGTAGTTTATGCAACAGAGTTAAAGTGTTATAATATTCTGTGTTTTCCTACGGACTTAGTATTACCAGTGAGTTTTATACTATCATATAATATCTTATTGCTCATTAATGTTCTTTTCTTTCTGATTGAAGTACTTCCTTTAGCACTTCTTATAGGACGGGTCTGGTATTGAAATCCCTCAGCTTTTCTTTATTTGAGGAAGTCCTTATTTCTCTTTAATCTTTGAAGGTTATTTTCACTGAATACACTATTCAATAGTAAAACATGTTTTTCTTTTCCTTTCTTTTTCCTTCAGAATATGTCATGCCACTCTCTCTCTGTAAGGTTTCCATTGAAAAGTCCACTGTCAAATGTATTGGAGCTCCATTGTATCTTATTTACTTATTTTCTTTCTTGCTGCTTTTAGCATCCTTTATCATTGGCCTTTCAGAATTAGATTATTAAATGTCTTGCAAAAGTGTTTGGGTTAAATCTGCTTCATGCTATATAGCATTCCGGTACTTGCATATTGATATCTTTCTCTAGGTTGGGGAAATTATTTATTAACCCTTTGAATAAACCTCCTACCCCTATCTCTTTCTCTACCTCCTCTTTAAGGCCAATACCTACTAAATTTTCCCTTTTGAGGCTCTTTTCTAGATCTTGTAGGCATGCTTCATTGCTTTTTATTCATTTTCTTTTATCTCTTCTGACTGTTTGTTTTCAAATAGCCTGTCTTCAAGGTCACTAATTCTTCTGTGTGGTCATTTTTACTACTAAAGGATTCTGATACATTCTTCAGTAAGTCAATTGCATTTTTCAACTCCAGAATTTCTGCTTGATTCTTTTTATTTATTTACATCTCTTTGTTACATTTATCTGATGGAATTCTGAATTCCTATTCTGTGGTTATCTTGAATTTTCTTTTTTTGTTTCCTCAAAGCAGTTACTTTGAATTGTTTGTCTGAAAGATCACATATGTTTTTCCAGCACCTGGTGTCCTTTTTAGTTAATTTGATGAGGTCATATTTTCCTGGATGATATTGATGCTTGTGGATGTACTGTGGTGTCTGAGCAATGAATAGTTAGGTATTTATTGCAGTTCTTTGCAGTCTGGACTTGCCTAGACCCACTTGGGAAGGTTTTTCAGATATTCAAAAGTATTTGGGTTTTGTGATCTGAATCATATCTGCATTAGGGGGAACCACAAGAACAGTTACACTGTGGTTCCTGTAAGCTCATAGGAGTATCACCTTTGTGGTCTTAAATAAGATCCAGAAGAATTCTCTGGATTACCAGGTGGAAATTCTTGTTCTCTTCTTTTACTTTCTCCCAAACAGATAGAGTCTCTTTCTGTGCTGAGTCACATGGAGCTTGGAGTGGGGTGACACAAGAACCCTTCTGTTCGCTACTACTGGGATCGTTTTGGATAAGACCTGAAGCAAGCATGATACCAGGTCTTGTCCAAGGCTTACTATAACCACTACCTGATTATTGCCTAGGTTCAGTCAAGACCCTACGGCTCTACAATCAACCAGAGGCAAACCCATACAGATTTGTCTCATTTCCTTCAGGGCATCAAGTTCCCCCAGGCCCTGGGTGAGTCCAGAAGTGCCATTGAGGTGCCAGGAACTGAAGTAAAAAAATCTCAGAAGTCAACCGGGTTCTCGATTCTACTATATGCAGTAATTTTTAATATGTTCTATTTGTGAAATTATACCACATATTTCTGAAAACTAGTGATTATCCACTCATCAGATAGTTTCTAGGTATCATCTATAGGCCAGAATAATAATACAGATACATAGGCAAGTAGATCCTGTTTTCACAAAACTTACATTTCTCTACAAGTGACAGAACATAGAGAAAAAAAAGTGAGATGTAAGGACTCTAAAAAACACATAGATGTTATGAATGTTTAGAGAAAAGATGAGTTTTTCTCTAATTTCACAATTAGTGATGACTTTGTGAAGTATTTGATATGTAGCGTGGATTTTGAAGAATAGATAGAATTTGGGCGTATAGAATATGATGACAGAATCATTAAACAGGCAGAAAAAGTGAGTGGTGTTTAGATATAAACAAGATATTTGATTTTGTAGAAGTCCTGGCTGTATTAAGGGGAGAAAGTATTCATAGCTAGACATTTTAAAATGATATCATTTATGTAGATATCAGAGTGTATAGTGTATAAAAAGATGCACAGCTTTTTGAAGCAGAAAGACCTAATTTAAATGCAAGTTTTATGACTCATCTTTGTATTATGTCATAGTAAACTGGTTAACATTTTCTGAGTCCTGTATCTTACCTGCAGAATGCAACCCATAACGACTAACTCACTGAACTCCTTTATGGGGATGCATTAGAAGGGGAATGTGTCAGTGTGAGAGTGAGAGTGAAAACAACAACAACAACGAAAAAAATCTTGAAGTCTGACAGAACAGCTATAAATTACAGTTTCTTAAATTGTAAGCTGTGATCTCTGGAAATTAATATCACCAAGTTTCAATTTATTTATCAATAAAATAGCAATAACTATACTCTCTAAGGGGTATTGGGAGGATGTAATTCAATCAGGGGACAAGCTAGTACCCCAGAGATCACAGCTATTTTAGAAATTTAGACTTAGCAAAAAAAAAAAAAAAAAAACCAAAAAACATAAAATTTTCTGAACAATGAGATAACACAATTGAAGTTATATTTTATGAAGATTTGTTTATTAAAAGTATGAGATTTATAACTAAAATGATGTAGTAAATGAAGTAGAGGAAAGAATAAGGTGACTAAGTCAATTTTTAACTTATGAATAAAAGAAGATCTAAGCGTAGTTAGTGGTAAAGTACAAAGAAGAACTAGATATTGATGCTACAAAAGCAACAAGATGGCCATAAACTTTGCTCCAAAGGAAAAATTAGAATTCACTTAAAGATATTGCACATAAGATTTTTAAAAGATGTTGGATTTTGAATAAATAAGAAAATCAGTAAAAGAATTAGATTTAGAAAAAAATTCATGAATATATTTACTTTGTCAATATGGCTTAACAGAGAATGTTGGTAGAAATAAGAAAATAATCATGTGAAACATTTATCTTGAGGATAAAGGGATAAATTTGAAGAAACAAAGAAAATGTTTTATCATTATATATCTAAGTATGTAATATGGTTTGGCTGGATTTCCACCCAAATCTCATCTTGAATTGTAGTTCCCATCATCCCACATGTCACGAGAGGAGCCTGGTGGGAGGTAATTGAATCATGGGGGGTTTATCTCTATGCTGTTCTCATGATAGTGAGTGAGTTCTCACAAGATCTGATGGTTTCATATGGGATTTTTCTCTCTTTTGCTTGGCCCTTCTCCTTGGTGCCACTGTGTGAAGAAAGACATGTTTGCTTCCCCTTATGACATGACTGTAAGTTTTCTGAAGCCTCCCCAGCCATGCTTAACTGTGAGTCATTTAAACTTCTTTCCTTTATAAATTATCCAGTCTCAAGTATGTCTTTATTAGCAGCATGAGAATGCACTAATACAGTATGGATATTGGTAATCTGAAGTGCAGATTTCACATGTTGAAAATGAGTTCCATCTTACTGGTAAAAGCTGATTTTTGAGTTTTTTTTATGAGCAACATAGGGACACTTGTATAGGTTGCAGCTTCCATATGTATCAGAATATTTTTTTTGTCTGTCTGATAGATAATTCCAATCTCACTGACTAAAAGGCTGGGGACAAAAAATAATTTAACGATTATCTGAGCAAAAGTTTTTTATTCATAACTTTCTTTATTTATATAGGATATGTTAACAGTCTAGCCTTCTTTAACCTTAGATATACAACTGATCCAAATATTGGCTTTTAGAAATATATTATGGCAAACATGTTTAAGAAAATACAAGAAAAAATGGACATAATAAATGGAAAGATGATGTCTTTCAACCAAGAGTGGGTAACTACTAAAGGAGAATCAAAAAGGCATCCCAGGACTGAAACATCCAAAGTCTGAAATTATTAACTAAACAAAGAATTAGAATGGTTAGTAAATTGGAAGAAAAGTCATTATAATATATTTTATTTTATTTTATTTTATTTTTAAGACCGAGTCTCACTCTGTCACCAGGCTGGAGTGCAGTGGCTTGGTCTCGGCTCACTGCAACCTCAGCCTCCTGGGTTCAAGCCATTCTCCTGCTTCAGCCTCCGGAGTAGCCGGGACTACAGGACTGCGCCACCATGCTCAGCTAATTTCTTTATTTTCAGTAGAGATGGGGTTTCACCATGTTGACCAAGATGGTCTCAATCTCTTAACCTCGTGATTCACCCACCTCTGGGTCCCAAAGTGCTGGGATTACAGGTTTGAGTCACTGTGGCTGGCCATTTGGATACCTTTCACAATAGCCTATAAACTCCATCCTCATCCATGTATGGATATCATTAATGGCAAAAGTTGAAGCCATACCCTTGGGATTAACACCAATCTCCTCTAAGGCCAACTTGATCATGCCAGAAGGTTTCTGGTTTAACTTCCTCACACCTGATCTAAAAACAATTATTTAAAATAATGGGATATTACTATCAACAGAAATCTACTGTTTAATGATTTGTTCTTACATTTATTATTTTATGTAATCCATGAATATTTTTTGTTAAAATTAGGGACATTCATACATAGATATGAAGAATTGGATGAACCCTGTATAGAAAACTCTAGAATTAAATGCCAGGTACTAGATTGATCTTAGTGCTCTATATACATTGGAAAAATAGTATTTGAACAAAACCTTTCTTTTGGTAGAATATAGTAGATCATTTCAAATAAAAGATTTGATCAAAACTTTTGCTAGAAAGATCAATTCTTTTATTAGACGTTGCCACCTACAACCATATGCAACAATTTAATCTTTGACAAAAGAATGTTTATAGTTACTGCAGTATAGGTTAGGTATACTGCTCTGAAACAATGGAGTTGTTTAAGACCATTAATCAGTGAAACAAATCAAACAAAGTGCTTTGGAGTTATGTAGACATAGCTATAAGCACAGCCAAAGAATGAGGTCAATATGTGGTTACATTGTTTTCATTATAAAACATTTAATGCCAATCTATACAATCTACTTCAAAGGAATATATACTCATGTTAAATGCTAGTTATTAAAACAAATAGTAAATTTACTTCTAGATGTTTCTACTTTCTTTATCTAATTTCCAAAACAAAGTTTGAATTTCTTCATTTCCATGGCCTAACAGAAACCTATCTTTAGAGAACTATAGCTAGAAATGTTTGAAACAAAAGCTTGTAGATCGAGTGGATATGAAACCAAATAAAGTGAAAAAAAACGAGTACCACTCTGATGACTGTTTTCTGTAAAATGTCTTTGAGTGATGAACATACCGCTAAAGTGTCTGGAAACAGAAAGTAAATATAACTGAATCCTCAATGTCATCATTTAGAAAGAAAAACAAACTATTTAGAAAGTGTAAAGTGAAGTAATGTTCAAGCTGCTTTGTCCAAGTAAGTGGCCTAAGCCAGAGAACATTTTCTTCAGGAAAAAATCATTTCCATAACAGAAAATTCTTTGATTTACTTAGACTATTTTCCATTAAAAAACAGATATTAAAGAAGAATAACTTTGCCACAGTTCTCCTTATCAGACTTCAGAGTCAGAGACATAAGAACAGTTTTCTTAGCTTTTTTCCAATAATTTTTTTCCAGAAGAAGGATAAATACACACTGTTCTTAGTAGAATTTCTGACTTATCATTGAAAAGTTAGTTTAAAAAAATCTGTTCATCAAAGATATGTAATTATTTGTAACTGTGGACAAATTCTTGCACAGTCTTAGTAATAATAAATCTTCAATAGCTGAATATTTTTCTAGAGACTATAATCACCACCATCGTCATCAACAACTAAATATTTAATGATTTAAATTTAAATAATAATGTAGTTCCTCCCTTGACAAGACTGATGAGAAAGACAAGGTTTTCATCCCAATGCTGTGGGTACTTTGAGGCACTTATATTTCTCATAAAGAATGTAACATGTTACTAACATTCTAATTTCAAGAAAGATTCTAGAAGACAGCTGGTGTTAACACATTAATATGAGATTTGCTACCTAAAGTTTATGGCCATATTTTAAACTGAAGAATCAAGGCTGGTTCTAATAAAAAAAAGATTCTATATTTCCTATATGTGTGCTACTATTATTATAATTTCATGTATTTGAAAATTGTTAAAACTGAATATTTAGCATTCATAAAAACAATAGGAAAAGGTTTAGCAAGAGTCTTCAGGAAGTAAACTGATTTGGTGACATGTGCTAGGATTAAGTTGAAGAACATTGTGCCAATTATCTCTGCTTTAAAACTAATACCTGAATTCAGAAATATTAATTCAGAGAAAAATCTAGAAACCTATGTGGATTTTTGGATGTCTGTACGTTTATACATTTGCACATGTTAATGTTTGTGTTTTCATTTAACAAATGTTGCATGGACATTGAAGAACATGAGGAAAATATGGAAAAAAACACAAAAATTATTCTACTTCATTTGGTAAAATATATTTCTTTCCAATCTTATTTTTATTTTTACAAATCTTTCATAAAAATGTCATTGCAAAATACATTTCTAGCCTTATAAAATTCATTATTTTAGAAGTGATTTAGATTTATATAACAGTTAGAAAGACAATATAGAGATACATATGGGAAAGATAATATCTATCCCATATGTCTTTTTTAAAAACTTTCTCTAATATTAGTCTCTTATGAAATTATGCTTTATGTGTCTAATTATACGGCACCATTAACACTGGTTTCCATTAAAAAAGAGATATTAAAAAAAAATTGTGTGACACTGTTAACACCGGTGCCGTACAATTAACTGAACTGCATATTTAGTCCGCTTTCACTATTTTCTTCCACTAATGTCCTCTTTCTGTTCGGGATCCAAGAGAAGATACTGCCTTAAATTTAGCCCATATTTTTCTTTTCTTTAAAAACAACAACAAGAACAACTAACATTAGATTGTGTTTTCTTTTGTTTATGGCCTCTAAAGTAAAACCACAGATGACTTCTCAGAGGGAAGGGTGCTTGTTATACAGCCAGGAAAGTCTTCTTAGTGAGACAACTCCAGTCATAGACCTTTAAAAAAAATTATAGCAGAACAGCTGACTTCTGTTAAATGAAAAAACTAAGTTTAATGTTAAAAAATGAATATGCTTCAGTCAAATCAAACAGGACACATAAAATTGGTCAGCCCCAAGGGATTGCTTGGAAAGCTCCAGAAATATAACACACTATTGGGTTCTTGCAAATTTGCCTGAAGATGAAAGAGCAATCTTGTACTTACCCTGGGATGAACAGAATGAGGAGGAAAACAGAATAGAGAAATTTACTTTTTGTATTAAGAAGGTTAGTTTTTCTGTATTGTCAGAATTATACCCCAAAACACTTAGAGATGAAACTGGGAGCTGTGTTAAACTGTAGCAATTACCTTATAATATGAATTCACATTAATTCAATTTGTCTATAAGTAAAATCATATTCCAAACCCCATATCATGGACTCTTAATCTTTTCCTCCAAGTCTATATTTCACAACAAATTCTGTATGTCCAAATTTCACAACAAATTCTGTATGTCCAACAGAACATACTGTTCTCCACTTAATTAAGATAATTCAAAATGCAAAACCAAGAAAGAAAGCCATTTAATCAAAAGGGAAACCTCTTAATCAGAAGGGAAACAAATATAACTGCCTGGCAGAATTTATGTTCTACTTAAAGATCAGCATAATGATTTTAGAGTGAAATCAACCAACATGATTCTATTTACATTTTTTCTTTGACTGTTTTTGTGTGGTGTTAATCATATGGAGAAAATTATACACATTATAAATGTACAGCTCAATAAATTATCACAAAGCAAATACCTCTACAACCAAAACCAGGTCAAGAAGCAGAATACTGACCATATTCCATTAGTTTCATTTGTGCCACCTCCCAATCAATACTCTCAGTAGTTCTCAAAGTTAATTTCGATCTTGACTTCTAGTATGACAATTTACTTCTTTTTGGAATTAATATAATTGGAATCACTCAGTATGTATATTCTTGTGTCTGGCTTATTTCTCTTAATACTATTACTATGGTATTCCCCTATGCTGTTACATATAGCTGTAATACATTCATTTTCATTGATGTATAGCATTAATAGTTTATGATTTTTTTAATTTAATTTCCCATTCTGCTAATGTGATTATCTGGGAAGTTGCTAATTTCAGCTGTTAAAATTAATACTACTGTGAATATTTTTCTGCCTGTGTTTGCTTTTACATGTATATGCATTTCTGTAAACACATTCTTTTTAGGTGGATTTTCTTGTTTTATGCTATGACTACATTCAGCTTAATAGAAAATGTCAAACATTTTCTGAAGGTAATTAGGTTAATTTATTCATTCACAAGCAGTGAGTGAAAATGCCTGTTGCTCTGTATTCCTACCACTGCTGGTATTGTTAGTCTTCATAATTATTTTATTTCTTTAGGGGTGTAGACACGCTATTGTGTTTCAGTAAGGCTTTTCATGATTAGTAATGGTATTCTCCTAATTTTCATGTTTAGTGGTCAATTAGACATGCTTTCAGTGAAATGTTGTCTAACAAGTTCTTAAAATATCTTCTCCCATATTAATGCTCTCTTTTCTTGTTCTTAACAATGTTTTGATGTGTAAATTTTATCAACCATTTTCCTTAGGCTTATTTTTTTTCATGTGTACTCTTTAAGAACATTTTCCTGTTTATAAAGTCATGAATATATTCTATTACGTTAATGTCTAAAACCTTTATAATTTGCTTTAAAATTCAAGTGCACAGCCCACTCGAAGTTTGTGTATTCCTAAAGTTTTATTCAAAGTTCTTTGCAGTATTAATATTGGTTCAATAGGATATAGAGCCTTCAGAAGTCAGAAAATTCCAAGGTGAATTATTAAAGAGCAAGCTAGAAAAATAGAAAGAGATGACCACAGAGGAGTATGCACGAAATCATCATAATGCAGGGGTTCTTGTCTTTGGTAATGTTGAAGACTAGTGTTGGACTATGGAAATGAGTTGCAATGGTTGAGTGAAGGAAAAGAGTGTGAATTAGCTAAGAAAATGTTAAAGAATTTAGAGAATCTGATGTTTTACATTCATTTCTTTCTTTTACTTGCAACTCCTCTGATTAGTTTATATTCTTCATCTTCTCCTGGTCCACAATTGTCTGTAAAATAACCTCCTTTACATTCACAATATAGAAACTGCTGTAAGTTTGTGTCATTAACATATGTTAAGTAACTTTGGCTTCTTTATAATTTTATTCATTTTGTCAGTTGGATTTCTTTTTCAATCAAATGACCCTGTATATTTCTTCATTCAGTTCTCAGTTTGCTAAACTTTGTCTCTTGGCTCTAGTTCTTTATTCTCTGGATTTCACTCCTTCCCAATATATAGTTTCCTTCTTCACAAGTTCTCTTCTTCAGGTAGCTTTACTCTCCTCATCCTACAGAATTAACTTGCATTTCCATGAATGACTTTTCCATTTATTTTTACAACATCAAACTCTCTATTCTCCTCTAATTCCTACTTTTGTGTTAAAACAGAGGTTTCTGGGTTAGTCTTTGAAAGTAAATTTAGAGTTAATACATACCCAACTGATTATTCAGTCTCGAGTTTCTCCTGGCTATAAATCATGCAGCAGAATATCCCATCAAATATCACACCATCCATATGAACTGTTATGGGTACATTTTTGGGATTATTAAAATATGGCATGACAAATTTATTATTTATGAAATTCTCTGACTAGAAACTATTTTGTTTCTAAATAGTTTCTATAAGTGTGATTTTTTTCCTAAAATTACATTACTAGACTATGACATTTCATACAGTGATATAGTGTGTATTGTAGCAAAAAAAGTAATACCAAAATAAAATATTGTCTGAAATATGAAATAAATTTTTAAGTGACTTTATAGAAACAAGTCATTTTTAGAAGTCCTTTTTTGAGGTAAGTCTCCTATTTATAGATATTAATACTGTACTATTCTCAATCTAGGGATAAGTTTGGAGGTCCCATCACATAGTCATGATTCAAGTAACGCCCTGTAGAGTCAAGAAGGTATGTAAGCTGCATTACCACTTAAGATTGCTCTGGTTATCTCATTTTCAACTCCTGGTCTTAAAGATTTGATCTTTAGTTATTACACAATTTTACTGAAGCAATTCCAGAACTGCTCTGCATGCTCTGCTAACTCCTAACCTCATATAAGTTGGCAGTCTGTCTTCTTAGATCAACCTATTAACTGACAGTCTTTATTGTCATGCTTTTCAAACACTCTCAGCATCTTAGCTACTTTTCTTTGGTAAATACTTTTGCCCCGACTACCTGTCTAGTGTGTCACAGGTTATTAATATTTAGAGCTATTTCCAGATCCCACATTCTCAAAAGAGAATTTTGTCAGTTGTCTACTTAGCCCTGGTTTTCCTTTATGTTACTTGTATGAAGGCTCCCCTGATCCTCAAAATTAGAAGAGTTATCTTCTTTGTCTAACTAGAATTCCTTAACCTTATTCAAAGCAACTGTATGTCACATAAAAGTTACTGCCTTCTATTATCATAGTTGTGAACACATTTATACATTTGTGGGTAATTTATATAATACAATTATAAACTCTTTTAAGTAAGCACTCTTGTCTCCCTACTAGGAGATAAGTTCTCTGAGGGAAAAAAACTGTATTTCTGCTCCCTGGGAACCAAAAGAGTGCTCAGACCTACAATACATAAATGAATGTCACAAATAATGGCTTCTACATTTGTTGAATACAATAAACAATCGTATAATGAACCAAAACCATAAAGTATGGATAAGGCCTAGATAAGAGGGAAAAAAGACATTATTTTTTTTTGGACATAAAGTTTATTTTATTGAAATTAGAATAAGGACAGTATGCCACAAAAATAAGTGATTTAATTTTTCCATCTAATGTAAGTGATTTTGTAATAGGTGAAATGCTTGTTTGAATTCACATATGGAGAACACATGATGAGGGTAGAAAAGAAGTAATGGGTAGGAAGATTTCATACATCTTGCCCAATAGGTGAGCAGAGAGCTTATAAAGTATGATTAAATATTTAGTGGCTGGGAAAGAATTAACACACCAAAGAATATTGGTTAAAACTCTATGCACTCTGGAGTGATTTTCAGGAGTTTATAAAATGATAAGGGAGGGAGTTCAGCTCTTTATAATATATAAATTGTTGCAACCAGTAGACATCTAGTGTGGTAGTTTATCCCGCAAATGCCTATGATGTATTTTGCTGTCTTGTAGATTAGGCTGATCTATTCCTTGATACTTAAGATTAGTCCCATCACAGTCAGTCAATGTCCTGCAAAAATGGAAATATACTGGGGGATCAAAATATGTCTGAGTATTCAGAGACTCAGAGCCTGTGACTGACTTCCTGTTGGTTGTTAGGGCACACGTTTTTGGGTAGTTCAGGGAAGGAACTTCATCACAGGAACTCTGACAATAAGTCAGTCTTGGAGATTAAGCAAAAGGGAAGCATCAATGGAAATAAAACTCAAACACAGTAAAGATTGTAACTGTACAGTTCTATATAATTGATAAAATCTGAACAAAGGAGTATTTACCTTGGACCACAGACTTCCCTTGTTTACTAAAAACAATTTTCTGTAATATCTAATACTATATATCTAAGTATCTATATTAAAAACTATAATTATTATTCACAGAAAACCTCTTATTGGTACACAGTAAAAATAATTATGAAATCATTTTTGATCTTAGAGTACCAATTCCAGGTAGAAAACAAAACAATTAGTTCTGAATCAGGCACTCGTTCTCTGTTATAAGATTACTGTTATGATTAGGTTTTGTGCCTCCACCCAGATCTCATCTTGAATTACAGTCCTTAGAATCCCCACATGTCAAAGGAGAGAACAGGTGGAGGTAATTGGATTATGGGGTGGTTACCCCCATGCTGTTTTCCTGTTAGTGAGTGAGTTTTCATGAGATATGATGGTTTTACAAAGAACTGGTCTCCCTTTACTCTGCCCTGCTCCCTGCCACCTTGTGAAGAAGGTGCCTTGCTTTCCCTTTGCCTTCCATCATAATTGTATTTCCTGAGCCCTCCCCAGTCATGCTGAACTGTGAGTCAATTAAACCTCTTCCTTTATAAATTACCCAGTCTCGAGCAGTTCTTTATAGCAGTGTGAAAACAGGCTAATACAATCACCAACAGTGGTTTCTTAGTATTGGCTGAAAAGTTTTGAGAGAGAAAGCTAAATCTGAAATCATAGCAAAAAAAAAAAATTGCTAGAAAAACTTATTGTGATCACTTGATTAGTATTCCTTTTTTATTTGACTACAATAGAAAAATAAACATTTTAGTGGATTAAGATCTTTTTGCCTAAATAGGGAAAAATCATTTGAATGTATTTTCAAAGTTAGTTTGACAGAAGTTTAAGAATATTTGATGTTGGAATTTGCCTTATGAATTTCATTTGAAAATCTGAGTTTTTATTTTAGTTTTAATACTGACTTTAACACAATGCAGCTAAGATGTATCAGAAAATAATAAAAAGTTTACAAATAATATGTTTACTTTTGCATTAGTTGGGCTAATTAGTTGGGCTAAATTCAGATGGTGGGCCAAAGACCTAAAATAAATAGTGGATGAAACAGGATTTAAGTTTATTGTTCTTCAACATAAAAGTCCCAGTGGGAAAGGGCTTCTGCCTCACAAAATCATCATGGGCCTGAGGTTCTTCTATATTGTAGTGTCACCATGCCTGAGACATTGTCCTTACCATATGGCCTCAGATTGTCTGCCTCCTTTCCAATATTCCACAAAACGAGAAGGACAAAAGCAGAGATATCACAGAATTTTTGTTCTGAGAATGGAAAGTGGCTCTGTTAGCAGTTACTTTAGAAAATCATGTAAAGTAGTCATATCCAGGGTAACCTTGGATATTTGACACTGTAGAGAAAGGAGAAGCAGATGGTCAGTCTCTGTCTCTAAAGGTGTAACTCACAAGTTGCACACATTGTTTTTCTTCAAAAGTGGTTGCCTGCAAATTATTCCATTGCCACATATACCTTTAAAACTACGCTGCAAAACAATCACGTTTTTATTCTGGAAAACTTCTTATTCAGCTAAAAATCCCACTCAAAAATCTCTAAAAAGTGGAAAATGGATGCGGGCTGGCAACTAGCAGTGTCTCCTACGTCATCAGAAAGTATGCATGGCCAATCATCACATTCTGCCTTTAACAACGAAAATGTCCTTTAAACATTCATTCTCTCCTTTATTAAGGAAATGACATTATAAATAGATATTTATATCCAATGATTTCGTTTTCCATTTTCCTTTAAACCCTATACATCTGGCTTGTGATTCAACAGTGATTTATTCCACATAAGCATGTGTGACCACGAAAGCAAGTTTTATTTTAGGAACAATTTTAAGTTTTGTTCATTACCCATTTTTATTAAAGATATTTTAGGTTGCCTGAGTGACATAAGAACATGTTTTACAGTGGTATCATTTTATAGAAGGCTCTTTGCTAAGAAAAATAAATAAGATGAGACATGATGGTTCAGACCAAGTTACACTGGCATAAGGAAAATTAATGAAATATTGAGCCAAGGATTTTTTTTTATAAATCAATTAGGAATCAAAATATAGAATATAATTTAGAGTTAAGTCTTATTTCCGAATTGTAGAGAATGGAAAAAGAAAGGTTTCTAAAGCCACATACCAATGGTAGAGTAGACCAAGAATAATAAACCACAATTTTCAGAACAGAGACTAATTGACAGGGATGAATCACTAGTGAATATTCTTATTTATCAACTCAGTCCCTCTGCTCTCTATCATAATGACTTTCTTAATTTGAAGTAAAATAAATTTTATGATTACTACACTAGATAGTATATGAAGTCATCCTTCCTTTTTGCTCATTCCTCTTAAATTATGAAGTAATCAATTTTTAATAATTTTAGCTCTTTTGATTTATTTGATAGTTTCTCAATTAATTCATATTGTATATTTGAATTTCTCTTCTGGTTAAAAAGTACTTGGAAAATATTCATAGTTTATGCCTGTAGGCAATGCAGTCAAAATAAGTTAATTAGTTCTATAGAAATACTATAAAAATATGAAGAAAGAAAAATATATAGGCCCCACCACTTACGTAGTTATATTCTAGTAAAAGGTATGACATCATTGAATAATCCAATAATTATTGGATTAACAACAACCACACTTATTAATCAGCCACTCTTGAGCATCTAGAGTGCTTAGCCTGAGAGAAATTTTATACAAGGCCTGAAACTAAAAAAAAAAAAAGTAAAGGCCATAAACTATTTTACATTTCTGCTAGAAAGTCCTTTTTGGATTGTTTGTTTATAAAATCATACTTTCCAGTGGCAATTGTAATTTTCTAAAGTTAATTAATCATTACAGACACATAGTGAGTTTTAATCAATGCTGCTGACTTTTTCACATACTAGTGTCTATTTCTGCATTATCTTCTTTGAAGGTTAGCTATTACAAACTCTTAATGTTATGGTAGTTTCTAAGGCTCTGTATGTGATTAGGAAAATATGTGGAAGCTACTTTTGAACTGGGTAAAAGGTAGAGGATGGAAAAGTTTGGAGGATTCAGAAGAAGACAGAAAATTATAGAAAAGTTTGAAACTTTCTAGAAACTTGGAGGGCTCAGAAGATAGGAAGATGTAGGAAAATTAGGAACTTCCTAGAGACTTGTGGAATGGCTTTGACCAAATTGGTGATAGTGATATGAGCAATGAAGTCCAGGCTTAAGCGGTCTCAGATGGAGATGAGGGACTCATTGGGAACTGGAGCAAAGATGACTCTTGTCATCCTTTAGCAAAGAGACTGGCAGCATTTTGCCCATGACCTAGAGATTTGTGGAACTTTGAACTTGAGAGAGGGGATTTCGAGGATCTGGTGCAGGAAGTTTCCAAGCAGCAAAGCATTCAAAAGGAAGCAGAGTATAAAAGCTTAGAGAATTTGCAGCCTGATGACATGGTAGAAAAGAATAACACATTTTTCTGGGGAGAAATTCAAGCCCACTGCAGAAATTTGCATAAGTAACAGGAGTCAAATGTTAATCACCAAGACAATAGAGAAAATGTCTCCAGGGCATGTCAGAGACCCTCCTATCACAGGCCTGGAGGCCTAGAAGGGAAAAATGCTTTCCCGAATTGGGCCCAGGCCCCCTCAGCTCTGTGCAGCTTCATTACATGGTGCTCTGCATCCCAGCTGTATCAGCTCCATCTGTGGCTAAAAGGAGCCAGGGTACAGCTTGGACCATTGCTTCAGAGGGTGCAAGCTCTAAGTCTTGGAAGCTGCCATGTGGTATTGGTCCTGTGGGTGCACAGAAGACAAGAATTGAAGTTTGGGATCCTCCACCTAGATTTCAGAGGCTGTATTCAAATTCCTGGATGTCCAGGCAGAAGTTTGATTCAGGGGCAGAGCCATCATTGAGAACCTCTGCTAGGCCAGTGTAGAAGGAAAATGTGGGGTAGTAGCTCCCACACAGAGTCCCTACTGGGTCACTGCCTAGTGGAGCTGTGAGAGAGGGTCACTGTGCTCCAAAGCCCAGAACAGTAGATCCAGTGACAGCTTGCACCATGTGCCTGGAAAAGCCATGGGCACTCAATGACAGCCCATGAAAGCAGCTGGCAGAGGGCTGTACCCTACAAACCCACAGGGTCAGAGCTGGGCACAAGGCCATGGGAACCCATCTTTTGCATCTGTGCCACCTGGATATGAGACCTGGAGTCAAAGGAGATCATTTTGAACTTTAAGGTTAAGTGACTGCCCTATTGGATTTCAAACTAGCATAGGGCATGTGGTCCCTTTGTTTTGGCCAATTTCTACCATTTGGAATGGTACATTTACCAAATTCCTGTACCCCATTGTATCTAGTAAGTAATTAATCTGCTTTTGATTTTGCAGGCTTATAGGCAGAAGAGATTTGTCTTGTTTCAGATGAGATCTTAGACTTGTTTTTTTAGGTTAATGCTGGAATGAGTTGAAACTTGGGGAGACTGTTGAAAGGCATGATTGTGTTTTGAAATGTGAGGACATGAGATTTGGGAGGGCCCAGGGGTGAAATGATGTGGTTTGGCTGTGTCCCCACCCAAATCTCATCTTGAATTGTAGTTCCCATAATCCCCATGTGTTATGGAAGGGACCTAGTCAGAGGTAACTGAATCATGGGGGTGATTTCCCCCATGCTATTTTTGTAATAGTGAGTACATTCTCATGAGATCTGATGGTTTTATAAGGGGCTTCCCTTTCACTCAGATCTCATTCATCTTCTTTTTACTGTCATGTGAAGAAAGTCATGTTTGCTTCCCCTTCCACCATGATTATAAGTTTCCTCAGGCCCTCCCAGCCCTGTGGAACTGTGAGTCAATTAAAACTCTTCCCTGTATAAATTACCCAGTCTCAGGTAAGTCTTTATAGCAGTGTGAGAACAGACTCATACAAAAGATAATCTCATTTACAATAGCTGCAAATAAAACTACATTCCTAGAAATATACATAAGCAAAAAAGTAAAAGATCTGTATAATGAAAACCGTAAGACACTGATGAAATAAATATAAGAGGACACACAAAAAATGCAAAGGTATTCCATGTCCATGGATTGGAAGAATCAATATTGTTAAGATGTCTATCTTACGCAAAGCAATCTATAGATTTAATGCAATCCCTATCAAAATACCAGTTGCATTCTTCAGAGAAATAGAAAAAACAAACCTAAAATGTATACAAAACAACAAAGACCCAGAATACCAAAGCTATCTTAAGCATATAAAATAAAACTGGAGTAATCATATTACCTGACTTCCAATTATACTACAGAGCTACAGTAACCAAAACTACATAATACTGGCAAAACAAAACAAAACAAACAAAAGACAGACAGATAGACCAATGGAACAGAATAGAGAACCCAGAAACAAATCCACACATCTACACAGGGAATGTATTTTTGACAAAGATACCAAGAAAATACATTTAGGAGAAACAGTCTCTTCAATTAATGGTGCCAAGAAAACTGAATATCCATAGATGCCTATCTCTTGCTATATACAAAAATCAAATAAAAATGGATAAAAATCTTAAATCCCAAACCTCAAACTATTAAATACTACAAGAAAACTTTGGAAAAACTCTGTAAGACATCAGTCTAGGAAAAGTATTCTTGAGTAATATCCAAAAAGCACAATCTAATTAAAAATGGACAAATGGGATCACATCAAGTTAAAAAGATTCTCCACAGCAAAGGAAACAATCAACAAAGTGAAGAGGTAGCCCACAGAATGGGAGGAAATATTTGCCAACTACTCATCTGACAAGGGATTAATGACCAGAATATGTAAGGGGCTCAAACAACTCTATAGGAAAAATTCTAATAATCTGATCAAAAAATGGGCTAAAGATTTGAATATACAATCTTCAAAAGAAGACAGACAAATGGCAGACAGACATATGAAAAGGTGCACCACAACATTAATTATCAGAGAAATGCAAATCAAAACTACAATATTATCCCAACTCAGTTAAAATGACTTATATCCAAATAATAGACAATTACAAATGTTGGAGAGGATGTGCAGAAAAGACAATCTTCATACCCCTTTGGTGGGAATGTAAATTAATACAACCACTATGGAGAACAGTTTGGAGGTTCCTCAAAAACTAAAAATAGTGCTGCCATACAATCCAGCAATCCCACTGCTGGGATATGCCCAAAAGAAAGGATGTTAGTACATTGAGGAAGTATCTGCACTTCCATGTTTGTTGCATCTCTGTTCACAATATCCAAGATTTGGAATCAACCTCAATGTCTATCAACAGATCAATAAATAAAGAAAATTGGATACTTACAGTTAATGGAGATCTATTCAGCCATAAAAAAGAATGAGATTCGGTCATTTGAAACAACATGGACAAAACTGGGCATCATTATATTAAGTGAAATATGCCAGGCACAGAAAAACTAATATTGCTTGTTCTCACCTACTTGTGGAATCTAAAAATCAAAACAATTGAACCCATGGAGATAGACAGTAGAAAGATGGTTACCAGAGGTTGGAGAGGGTAGTGGTGGGGCTATGGGAAAGGTGGGGATGATTAATGGGCACCAAAAATATAATGAATGAATAGTCAATAATGATTTAATTGTACATTTTAAAACAACTAAGAGTATAATTGGATCATTTGTAACAAAATCAATGCTTGAGGAGATGGATACCCTATTTTACCATGATGTCATTATTATATGTTGCATGACTGCATCAAAACATCTAATAAATATACATATCTACTATGTTCCCACAAAAATTAAAAATCATAACTAAAATAAATAAATGTTACAGAATGCTTCATCTCTTTTTTGTTTATTTCCTTTTTGCTTTTGTTTTTCATATTTACTTTATTAATTTTGGTCTATGTTTTTCAATCAGTGATCTGAAGGGAAGATTTACATATAAAACTGGTCAAAAGTTCAAGCTTAATTGTTATTTTAACCAATAATGGGATTGCTGAGTCAAGTGGTATTACTATTTCAATATCCTTGAAGAATTGCCACATTGTCTTCCACAGTGGTTGAATTAATTTACACTCCCACTAACAGTGTCAAAGCATTTCTATTTCTCCACATCCTCTCCAGCATCTGTTGTATCCTGATTTTTTTAATAATCACCATTCCAACTGGTGTGAGATGGTATCTCAATGTGGTTTTGATTTGTATTTCTCTAATGACCAGTAATGATGAGATTTTTTTCATATATTTGTTGGTTGCATAAATATCTTCTTTTGAAAAGTGTCTGTTCATATCATTTGCCCACTTTTTGATGTTTTTTTTTCTTGAAAATTTGTTTAAATTCTTTGTAGATTCTGGATATTAGCCCTTTGTCAGATGGATATATTGCAGAAATTTTGTCTACTTCTTCTGAGAAACATTCCTAGATTACTTCCAAATATACTGATTTTCCTTTTATTAACAATAATATGTATTTATATTAAATACATAGTTCCTGACATTTTTACTTAACTCTCCACATGGTTGATATTACCATTAGTAATGAAGGCAGACATCTAATCATGTATAGAACACATAACAAATATATATGCACTTCTAATCTTTAGCCCAGTATGTAAAAGGTTTTGGCATTTAGTTGCTTTTCTTGGATAAAATCAAATAACTAAAACTCCATGAAGGTTATCACTGACTCCCCACAAGAAAATTAGACTATAGAACAAAATGATGATGAGTTTATCTATATTTTACCTGCTTAGTGTAGTGACATTTATGGGAAAGCCAAAACTATTAATTTTTCTACTTTTAATTTATTCAATTAATACATATAGTCTGATTTAAGTTAATTAATAAAGAATGAGAATAAAGTGTCAACGAATCATTATGAATGAGTGAGCCAATTCTTTATACTTAATATTTATATTCGGGTGAATGCAAAACATAACAAGGAGCTACATATAAAATACTTGAAAATATGGTTTTAATGACAACTAAGATAAATTATATGAGCATAGATAACATTACATTTCATCAAATAAAAAATAACTTTGTAATATATAAAAACACTTCTTATTTCCATGTGGTGTTTAATGCCCAGTAACACAGAAGTTCTCACTCACTGGAACATTATTTTACAAAATTAAGTATTGGTACATTAGTAAAATGACTGTTTACATTGTTTCAAAGGGCACCAGAAATTCAGACATTGACTGTTTATTCTTAATATATATCATTTAGTAATGCCATGGAATATATGTGTAATGAAAATTAGAATAAATAAGAGGTTCTTTTTAAGCTGCTAAATAATTTTTTCATGCCCTGGCAGTTATTTTAAAAATACATTTAAGTGTTTTACCACAATTAAATATAGTTTTATATTACAGTAAGTTCTTATTTGTAAGCAAGATCTGACATTTACCATCTACAATGGTATTTTCTTTATCTATGGGCTTCTTGAGGTGAGGTGGGAAAGGATAACTTGGAACTAAATGAAGTAACTAATCTTTTTACAATTAATATCTGTACACTGCTAAGGTCATGAATGAAAATATTCATCATAGGCTGTCCCTAATAAAATTGCAAAGCTCTATTGTGAAGTCTCAATCATGAGCATGCTAGTCCTTTGCCAAGCAAACAATAGTAGCCAAGTTTTTAGGTCACACAGAAATGGCACCTGAGTGCCAGAAATGAAATTGTAGAAAATGAATTTTCATTTGTAGAAAATTATTAAGTAAAGCTTTGGGACTCCTACATGGGAAAGTAAGTTTTACAGTAAGCAACACACAGAAAACGACATATTTGAAGATCTTTCACTCAGACGACAGGCAAATATTGTTGTCAAGAATTTACAACATTTACCACCTTACAGTATATTATGATCAAATTAAGATGGTTTCAAATGTGGGTAGTATTATTACATAGTCATCTTTATTAACTAATTGTTTATACAAAATTTCTGGGAAGAATTTATTGCTAGGCCTTTCAGTTCTATTAAAGAATGCCAACAATGCAAGTGACCTGATTTAAAATGTCACATAAAGCATGCTAACATATGAACACATGAATCACAATTCTTTTTATGGTGAATGAAAATTCACCATAAAAAGGAAAGAAAGAATATTAGATTAATAGCAAATATGACCATTTATATTCAAGAATATGATAATGTTTGTTGAGAAACCTCTCCTTCAGTGTATTTCTAATTATTTGAAGATTAGAACATGCAAATATTGCTGTAATGACTCTCACTTTAATGAAAACATAGTAAAAGAAATTGCATTTGAAGTGATGGTGATATAGATGCCTACTTCTTTCTGTGTAAAATGCTATAGGTAAGAATATTCTTTTTTATTATAAAAGATTCTTTCAAGCATATGTTTTGTGGTAAAGCAACACAATGTTGTGTAAATTGTGTTTTATAAGGAAGGATGTAAAATGGTACAAATGCATACAATTTAATGGAAATTCTATCATTAATGATATAGATTGCCAAATGCAGTTCTCTAGTCTCCAGAAGCTGTGTTTACTGCCTTTTCCAAAGTGAGTTAATGGATTTTTAAAACCACGTCTTCAGTTACATTGCTCTTGTTAAATGGAAAGTTTAATTTTAAGCTTTTCCTGATTCCATTTAGTGGAAAATCTCGTTTGCATAATCCCATAGCTATTCTTTATTGGAAATATCTTCTGTAAAACCTGGTTATTCGAGTTTCTCTATACTTAGAATTGATTGAAGAATTAAAAATTAATGAAACTACGTAGTTTGACCTTAAGGCTTGCACATTATTTAGGCACATTACTGGAATTGGCTCTAAACATCTCCAGACCTTCTCAGACTATATAAGAATTAATCAAAAGAAGAAAGAGCATAATGATATAAAAGACTTATAAATATATCTTATAAAATGATATGACCACATAGTTTTATTTATTCAGTAGATATTTACTGAATGCCTGTTGCCTGTTAGGCAAAGAACCAGAAATTGGGATTACATATTTTGTACAGCATTTTTGTATACACATTTTGAATATCAGATTCCTAAGATTGCATCTACATGGACTATTTTGTATTATATGCTTTGATAAGTTTTGTATGAAGAAATTACTTTTTCTTCTGAGATGTAGTGGTTGAATTATCATTAAGTCATTTCAAAATAATAAAAAATCAAAAAAAGCAATATCGGTAAATATAGCATGAATGTTTCTGATCCCAAACAGCAAACATACTATCCCTTCTCTCATATGAAATTCAAAAAAAGACAGAAATGAATAAAAATGGTAACGATAAAAATTAAATACACAGAAAGAGAACTGAATAGCAATCTTCTGCTGTGAGAGATTTTTTCTTTTTCATTAATATGGGAAGAGATTGAAGGTCTGTAGAAAGAGGAGGAGGTGTGGTAACTGAAAAAAGTGTGGAAGAAACCACAATTACGATGAGGAAGAAGGGACGATGACGTGGAAGGAAAGAATTTGTCTAGAAGAAGCGCTAAATGTTTTGTTTTTCCCTGAATAAATCTTGACTCAAATGGTAAATGTGATGGATTGCTGATATTTACCCCAAACATAACCCTCAGTCTTAACCAGCAGCATCTATCAACAAGCAGACATTAAAAAAAAAAAAGTCACAGCTTTTCTGAAAAGAACTAAGGGTTTCTACTGTGTACTTGATACGCTAGATCAAAACCTCTACATTCAGCTATTTTTGAGCCAAAGATATAAGTTGCATCTCCTTTTTCACTTACTCTAAAATGAAGACCACCAGTCTAGAAGTCTAATCAACAGTAATAGTTCAAAGTAAGTTTTTATGTTATATTAACAAATATAAAGACCAAACAATGATTACTAGATTTTGAGAAAAGTTTAAAGACCATGTGAAGCAGTGGTGACCAAAATACTTTTTCAAAGGAAACAGAAGTAATTCAGAAAAGAGAAATGAATTTAAAACATCTTCAAAACAATGATAATTGAGAACTTTATTGACATTTGAGGAGACATAACATTTATTTCCTTCCTTCTCAACATATACACGAACAAAAATTATTAAGAGTTGAAAGTAATTCCCTTTGGGATGTTGTTACTGGAGATGAGGACATATGAAGGCCAGAGGTAGTATTTTTCATTGCAGTCTCATCTGTACTATTTAATTTTGATTATATGCAAGTATTAATCTGATTTTTAATTAATAGTTAACTACCAATAATACCACCATAACAAATTCTTACACATTTCAAAGTGTTCTTCATATTGATTGAAATAATTAAGATATTGCAGATATGCCAAATTAAAATTAATGTTGTCCTACTGCTCCCTAAAAATCTCCAAATTGGATATTTCAAAAGCAGGTTATTGTAGCCATTTACCACCCTACTGACTCTCCCTTAAAACTGTTTCTTTTCAGAGTTCTGTACCATGTGAAACATTTCCTCTATCTATTCAGTGTCCAAATGAGAAATTAAAATTCTGGGAAACATCTTCAACCTACTCAATCACTGTGGCACAGTCAATCCATCATCAGGTACAATTTACCTTTTATCCTGCAATTATTTCTTATCCAAGTATCTCTACACAAGCTAAAGCCATCATAAAGACGATTACCATGGCTTCTTATTTTGTTGATTAGCATCCTTTCATGCTTCTCTCTGATTGCATTCCCCTTGTAGCCAGTCATCATTTAAGAACGTAAAACTACTTACTCATGTTATTTCTGTGTAATCACCTAGGATAAAAATGTCCTTAGCTCCTAGGTGAAAGGCTGACCCCCTTCACGTGGCCCATAAAGCACTTCCTTTCATGACTCTCTGTTCCATCTCATCTCATACAGTTCTCACATCTGCTCCCACTCTATCTCTAGCCACTAAAGCCTTTTCATTTTCCATGTTGCCCGTCTCCCTCTTAACTGAAGGAAATTGTATATATTGCTTCATCCTTGGAAATCTATCTCCTCCCTTCTCACCTTGTCAATGCTGACGCATATCCTCAATAAAGGGTCTTCCCTGTTTCTTCACACTAAAGCCAAAGCTGGTACTCTGATGCTTCCCTCCTATACACTTACCTGTGAGTATCTTGGTGATAATTTAATTATAATTCCTTTGCCAGCTAGCCTGTAAGCTTCACGAAACAAAGGATGATATAAAATTGGTTCACCATTTTGTTCCTAGTTTTTCTAAAGTTTCTTCTTTATAACTTTATAACTGCTGAAGAAAAGTTTTTGAATAAGATAACTGCGTATGGAGGACTTAGTGGTTCAAGAATGTACAAAACAATCTATGGCTTCTGCCATTAATTTTCCCAATTTATAGAGTGAAAACCTATTTGAAAATTTTCTGAAATTTTTCTTTCTTTTTTCTTTTTTTTTTGGAAATGAAATCTCACTCTGTCACCCAGGCTGGGGTGCAAAGGTATGATCTCAGCTCACTGCAAACTTCCCCGCCTGCGTTCAAGTGATTCTCCTATCTCACCCTCCCATGTAGCTAAGATTACAGGCACCTGCAACCTCGTCCAGCTAATTTTTGTATTTTTAGTAGAGATGGGGTTTCACCATGTTGGCCAGGATGGTCTCTATCTCTTGCCCTCGTGAGCCGGCTGCCTCAGCCTCCTGAAGTGCTGAGATTACAGACATTTTCTTGTTTTTGATGATAGCTACCTTACCATTTTTAATGCTAATTGCTTAAAATATATTGTATTAGAAACCTTGACCTACTGCCAATTGTGGTACTTAATTTTATGTCAACTTGACTAGATCAGAGTTTTTCCAGATCCTTGGTTAAACATTATTTTTGCATACCTCTGTGGTGGTGTTTCTAGAAGAGATTAGCATTTGAATTGGCTGACTAGGTAAAGTCGATACCCTCTTCAATGTGAGTGAGCGTCATCCAATCTTCTGAAGGTCTAAACAGAAGTAAAAGGTAGAGGAAAGTGGAGATCTGTCTTTCTACCTAAATGCTTGAGCTAAGATACCAATATTCTCCTGTCTAGAGTGGGATTTATACCATCTGTGTTCCTGCTTCTCAGGTCTTCGGACTTGCTCTGGAATTTACACCAGTTTTTCTGGGTCTCCTGCTTACAAGAGGTAGATCACTGGATTTTATAGTCTCCATAATGATGTAAGCCAATTTCTTATAATAAATCTCATGATACAAACATTACTGTACACAGGCATACATCGCTGTATTGTGTTTCACTTAATTGTGCTTTGCACATATTGCACTTTTTGAATATTGAAGGTTTGTAGCAACTCTTGGTCATAAAAGTCTATCAGGACAATTTTCCCAACATCACGTGCTTCCTTTGTGTCTCTGTGTCACATTTTATTAAATGATGCAATATTACAAACTTTTTCATTATTATTATATCTGTTGGGATCTGTGATCAGTGGTCTTTGATATTATTATTGTAATTGTTTTGGGGCACAGCAAATTGCACCCGCATTAGATGGCAAACCTAATTAATAAATGTCGCATATATTCTGACTGCTCCCAGATTGGCAATTCTTCTACCTCTTTTTCTCTCTGTCTCTTTGTGCCTCCCTATTCCCTGTGTCACAATAATATTGAGATCAGGCCAATTCAAAACCCTAAATGGCCTCTAAGTGTTCAAATGAAGAGTCATATGTCTTTCACTTTAGAGCTAAAACTAAAAATAATTAAGTTTGTGAGGAAGGCCTGTTGAAAGCCAAGATCGTTTGAGAGCTAGGCCACTTGAGCTAAATAGCTACCAAGTTGAGGATACAAGGGAAAAGTTTTTGAAAGACACTAAAAATTCTACACCAGTAAACACAAGTGATTAGAAAACAAAACCGCTGACATGGAGTATGTTTTAGTAGCCTGGATAGATCAAACAGTCACAACATTTGCTTAAACCAAAGCCCAATCCAAATAAGGCTCTAACTCTCTTCAATTCTTAGAAGCCTGAGAAAGGTCAGGAAACTGCTGGAGAAAAATTGGAAGGTAGCAGAAGTTGATTCATGAGGTTTATAAAAGAAGCCCTTCCCATTACATAAAAGTGTATGTGAAGCAGCAAGTCCTAATGTAGTTACCTAGATGATCTAGCTAAGATAATAGATGAAGGTGACTATACTAAACAACAGATTTTTAATGTAGACAAAACAGCCTTGTCTAGAAAGAAGATGCCATTGAGGACTTTTAAAGCTAGAGAGAAGTCAATTCCTGGTTTCAAACCTTCAAAGGACAGGCTAACTTTCTTGTTAGGGGCTAATGCAACTGGTGATTTTAAGTTAAAGCCAATGATTACTTGTCATTTTAAATCTCTTAGGACTCTCAAGAATTATGCTAGCTGGGCATGGTGGCTCACGCCTGTAACTCCAGCACTTTGGGAGGTCAAGGTGGGTGGGCGGATCACCTTAGGTCGGGAGTTTGAGACCAGCCTGACCAACATGGAGAAACTCTGTCTCTACTAAAAATACAAATCTTTTAGCTGGGAGTAGTGGCACATACCTGTAATCCCAGCTTCTTGGGTGGCTGAGGCAGGAGCATCACTTGAACCTGGAAGGCAGAGGTTGCAGTGTGCCCTGATTGAGCCATTGCACTCTAGCCTGGGCAACAAGAGAACTCCGTCATTAAAAAAAAAAAAAAAAAAAAGAATTATGCTAAATATACTCTCCTTGTGCTTTATAAATGAAACAACAAAGCCTAGTCTAGAGTGCATGGTTTACTGAATATTTTATGCCCACTGTTGAGGCCTACTGCTCAGATAAAAATATGCCTTTCAAAAATATTACTGCTCATAACAATGCACCTAGTCACTCTAGAATGCTGAAGAGCTTAATCTTGTTTTCCTGCCTACTAACTTGTGTATTTTGCAACCCAAGTTTCAAGGAGTGATTTAAATGTTTTAGTCTTATTGTTTAAGAAATTCATTTTGTAAGGCTATAGCTGCTATAGTTAGCAATTTCTCTGATGAATCTGGGCAAAGTAAATTGAAAATCTTCTGGAAAGGAATCACTAATCTAAATGTCATTAAGGACATTTGTGATTCATGGAAGGAGGTTAAAATAGCAACACTAACAGGAATGTGAAAGAAATTGATTTCAGCTCTCATTGATGACTGAGGATTCAAGACTTCAGTGGAGGATGTATTGTTATTGCACACTCAATTGACTAGAGTATGGTGTAGACATAACATATACACTAGAAAAGGAAAAAAAAAAACAACTGTGGGACTTGTATTATTGTAATATTTATTTTATTGCATTAGTGAGGAACCAAACCTGCAATGACTGAAATACACCTGTGTGTATCTGTGTACACACACACACACACACACACACACACTAGTAGGTCTATGATCCAAATCAAATTATTGTGGAGGGGTATGGTGTAAAATAGGAATTGAGATAGTGTTTTGTTTTGTGATGGAGTTTTGCTCTTGTAGCCCAGCCTGGAGTGCAATGGCTCTGTCTTGGCTCACTGCAACCTCTGTCTCCTGGGTTTGAGCAACTCCCCTGCTGAATTGAGGTACGTTTTTTGTAAAATGTCCAAGAAATTTTTGTAAATGTCCTTTATAACATAGAGAAACTTTCATTTCTTAACTTATTTGTGAGATTTGTTAACACAAATAGGTGATTAATTTGGAAAAGTGCTTTTTTAATCCATCAAAATAATTTTACTTTTCTCTTCAATAAAGTAATATGAAAAATTACATATGTTGTTTTCTAAATGCTAAACTAACCTAACAATCTTAAAATCAAACCTACTTGACCATGACATATTAGCTGTTTTTCACATTATCTCTATTAACATTTAATTAAGAAATTTTAAGCATGTGTTTATGAAGGACACTGGTCTGTAATTGTCTTTTTCAATGTTTTGTCAGATTTTAATATTACAGGTTTGCTGTGCCTAATAAAATATTAGGGAAATATTTTCTTTTGTTTTCTGAAAGTGTTGTGTAAGGTGCTTGTCACTTTGACTTCAGTATTTGGTTGAATTCACTGGTAAAACAATGTAAGTTTACTTATGCTTCCTTCCTTACATTTTCCAGTTATTATTCTTCAATAAATGTTTTGAAAACATAACTTTGTTTTAGCATATGCTTCCCAGCAAAACCCTAGGGCAACTAATTCAATTTCTGAATAAATTATAACAATATTCACATTTTCTGTTTCTCCTTATATTTATATTTTAAAGATGTGAATTTATAAGACTTTCATTTTAATTGAAGTTTTTAATATTTTATGGCTTAATATTGTTAATATTTATAAAGTCCCTTCATAAGGTCTATAGTAATATAACATTTTTAGTATTTTTTACGCTTAATGTGTCAATCAATCTTGCTAGATGTCTACAATTTTGTCTTTATAAACTGTCAACTTTGATTTAGCCAATTTTCTTCTTTGTCTTTATCATTGTTTTTGCCATATAAACTTATCTTTATTATTAACATATAACTTCTTTGGATTTTTAATTTGTTATTCTTTCCTATATTATACCTAATAGATCATTAGTTTATATGCAATTTTGGATGTATATTTCCTTGTAAACAAAACTTTAATTCATACCCAAAATTTTGTGTTTTGTATTTGTCATCATTCACTTTAAAATACCTTCTTGTTTCCTTTGTAACTTATCTCTCTTCCATTTATTTAAAATTTACAAATGTCTAAATATTGGAGAAATATGTATATATGATTTCGTTTTTGTTTACATATATGTTTCTAAATTTCCACTTCAGTTACACAGTAGTCAGAAAAAAAATAATAGTTTCAATGCTTTGAAATTTATAGTATCTTAAGGTGAAACATATTATTAATCTTGCCAAAGTTTTCACATGTATTTCAAAATCATTTGAATTCTGGATGAAGTGTTTTAATAATGTCAGTTGGATCAAAGTTGTCATCTATGTTTTTTAGATCTTAATGCTTGCACAGAAAATCTTTGACCTAATACTTAATGAAGAACTCATGAAAGCAGGATTCAGTAGTTATAATTATTTACCAATTATTTTAAAAAATATTTCCTTCAATTAACTTACTGTGTTTAGGTTTAATATAATTATTGGTGGTGAATATGTTTATATTTTATATCTTACAATTTTTGCTAACACAGTAATGCATTTAAAATATTCAAAAATATTTTATCGAGCTTCTTTTTTATTGTTTAATCAGGAGAGTAGATTGAGATTTCTATGTTACCAAATAGCCAAGAAGAGCTGCCTGTTTGTTGGTCTTTTCTGATTACTAATTTCTAAAATATGATTCCTCTGGTGTGAGAGCATATTATTTTAACAAATAATATGAGACTGGACACAGAAGTTAGCAGGTATATTAGTCTGTTCTAATGCTGCTAACAAAGACGCACCTAAGACTGGGTAAATTTATAAAGGAAAGAGGCTTAATGGACTCACAGTTCCACATGGCTGGGGAGGCCTTACAATTATTGCAAAAGGCAAAGGAGAAGCAAAGTCACGTCTTGCATGGTGGCAGGCAAAAGAGCTTGTGCAGGGGAACTCCCATTTATAAAACCATCAGCTCTCATGAGACTTATTCACTACCATGAAAACAGTGTAAGGAAAAAGAAAACCACCTCTTGATTCAATTATCTGCACCTGGCCCTACCCTTGACATGTAGAGATTGCTACGATTCAAGGTGAGATTCAGATGGGGACATGGCAAACCATATCAGGGGAAATACAGGAATCTTTAAATCCTATATGGAATCTCACCACATCTTTTAATCATCTCTTCTACACAGTCATTCCAATGAACTAAGTCCATGTAATTTCCATCCTTTTCAAGTGAACAGAGAATAAACTCACAACTAAAGTCAGTAAGTCACAGGTTTCTCTCTCTCTCTCTCTCTCTCTCTCTCTCTCTCTCTCTCTCTGTGTGTGTGTGTAATGACTTAGCAATTATATATTTTGTTCTCTTTCTGCTGTCTGTGGTCAGTAGCTCAAAAGCTAGTTACTATCTATTACCCCAACACATCAGTGGTTTCCATTGATTTTGGTTCCTCTACATTTGTGTTCTCTTCACCTCAGCTACTCTGTATTATGGTATTATAACAGGGACACTGCTATAGCTGGTACTTACGTTTAGGTTATGGTGTCAAGTAACATTCATTTGAGAACATTGGGGTCATGAGACACACTTTTGGAAAAAACCTTCTTTAGCAAAGGTATATTGAGATACATCTGTTCTCCGTAAGTTACCCCTTCACTGGGGGTAACTTGATTTGTAGAAAATCTTACTTTCATTTCATTTTTACTTAGTTTTAGAAAACAATGGAATAGAAATATTTTTGTTCATCTTTTTTTCACATAAAAATTGAGAGCAATTTTCAGCCATGCCACTAAATTTTCTCTATGCTTAATTCAAAGGAGAAGGTCTAACTTCTGTTTAAGGAAGAAAGTAAAAGAGAGAAAAAAACAGATAGAGACAGAGATATTATTTTGCCTGGGCATATTCTTATGAAGCAAATGACCCTAGTAGAGTTTCACCTGTATATATGAGAAGATTTAGTATAAAGATAAAAGTTCCAAAATGTTTTGACTTATAAAAAGCATTCCATTCTAAGTGATAAACTGTATAAACACAGAAAAGTCATCATGTTTTTTCAGAAATTGGCAGACAGAGACTCATGTCAAATTGGTACTAAATTAAAACCCACATAAAAGTCTTCAAATCTGTGAATGTGTCAAAAATTAAATAAATTGATTTTCACAACCTAAACTAACACAGATAGCACATCTGGCATCTTGATAAGCTCAATCAGTATTGTACATGAGACATTTTAAATGTTAGGCAACAAGATATATTCCTTGAGGGTGACCAAGGGAACACCAGTCAGAAGTGTATGGCAATTGTCTTAACAGCAATTTAGATTGAAATATGTGCAAGAAATCTAAGATATCTATCTAGCAGACTGTCTTAGTAACAGTTTTTTTGGCTCATTCACTCTTGATTTATTCTAAGGTTTTACTAAAAAACATGTAGAAATATGCTGTAAAACTGCAAAGAGGTTTGTGTATGGTAACCACACACATTTTGATTTAAAATTAAAAAAAAGATTTCTGCATACCCTGCCCTGTTTTAAAGTGATTGAAAGAGGCTTTCAGGGATATGTAATACTCAATAAGCCAAAAGCAGGATGCAAATGCAAAATAACAAAAATAAAATAAACTATAATAGAGGAAGGCTAAGATATTGAATGTCACAACATTCTATACTTACATATTGCTCTATATGAGGACGTTCAAAAAATCTAACAGAAATAAGTGAAAAGCAATTCTTGATTAGTGACAGAAATAGATGGCATAATCTCACAAAATTAATATGTTCAAAGAAAGCAGCTTATGAAAGAAAACCATTTGCTGTATAATTCGTTGTATCTTGAATAACATCAATAATTCTTTAATTTTTCAATTCATATTTGCTCATCCTGCATTTCCAAGCCCATCCTCACCATTGAAAGTTTATTTTTATTGGTTTGATTAATATCTTCTCTGATAATATCGTCTCTGATAAAATGGAAGATGTTCACTGTTGGAGTAGATGTTTCTTGTTCATCTTTATATTCTAAGCTGCCAACACTGTTCCTGGCTTATGGCAAGTTTTGTGTTGAAAAAAATGTGTTGAAAAGAAGAAACTTAATAATACCTGCTCTCCAAATAAAGTTAAATGACTGACAAGCATCTGTGAATGAACTTAAATTTGGTATTTAAGACCTCCTGATAATGATTTCCTTCCAAATACTTTAGATTGTTTTCCATGATTTCTAATATGAGTCGACTGCGTATATTTAATACGATTTCTTACATCTATACAAGTAGGTTCTTACCACTATTAGGCCAATCATCTCTCTTTTTCTGGCAATCAAATCATATTTTTTCTTAATTTTATGCATTTGTTTTCTTCTTCTTTATATTTTTTCTACCATGATTAACACAGTGTTACATTTGCTTAATTTGGGAATATATTATTAAATAATATTTCTGTAATTTTGGTGTGTGTGTATACACATTTCTGCATTAATATAATGCATTCTCATTCATTTTGTGTTATGTAAAACTGTGCACAACAGTAACAAGGCATTCAGAAAAGTCAGAATATGAACAAACCATTAAAAATGTCTGCAACAATGTGACCTAAGCTCTGACTTTAAAAATTACATAAATAAATATATAATACAATAAATTATACTTTTAAGAGGGTGAAGGGAGTTTGAGGTAAGGAAACGTAAGGAAAAGTCTTTCCTTACACTTGTTGTCTTTCATTACGTTTGAATCTGTTGTCTTAATTAGAAAACATACAAAATATTAAAAGATAAGAGAAAATAGAGTAATGGTTTATTCAATATAGAGAATGTGTTCAAACCAAGTCTAAATATAGCTGATGCTTTAACTTTAAGCTGTATAAATAAATTCACTTTGCATTCAGCATCCGCTTGTTGAAGGTACAGACCATGCCAAGCAAGAAAAATTGTCTTGTTCATTTCAACATACAGGCATTCTCATTGTACCCACAACTATGTACATTTTTTTATGGTGATAAGAGTTTATTTTAAGTTAGAATGCCAGATGAGGTATCTCACTAAAAAGAGAATTGGATAAAATTCTTCATTCCTATGAGTATGGAAAAAGATATAGAGAAAAAAATCAATAGAGTCTTGTCGGTACATAGTGCTAATTGTAGAGAAAGCAGAGCTGATGGGGCCAAATAAAATAATACGATAATTCATCAGCAAGTGAGAGGAAATGAATGCCCAAGAGCACTGTAAAAAGAAACTAATGAATCCGCATCCTTCCCAGTGTTCATAATGCTTGTCTTGTGGACAAAACCATTTAACTGGGATGACATGATATTTCATTGCAGTTTTGATTTGTATTCTCTGAGCATTTGTTCAGTCTTCTTTTGAGAAATGTCTATTTAGATCTTTTGCCTATTTTTTTAGATTGGATTATTTAATACTTTCCTATTGAGGTGTTTGAGCTGCTTATATATTCTGTTTATTAATCCTTTTTCAAATGGGTAGTTTGTAACTCCTTTCATTCTGTGGGTCATCTCTTCACTTCATTAACTGTTTCTTTTGCTGTGAGAAGCTTTTTATGTTGATGTCTTTCCATTTGTTCATTTTTTCTTTGGTCGCCTATCCTTTATTAAGCATAAAGGTGTCCACAATAAATCTGCACCCAGACCAATGTTTGGAAGTGCTTCCTAATGTTTTCTTTTAGTGGTTTTATAGTTTGAAGTCTTAGATTCAAGTCTTTAAGCCATTTTAATTGGATTTTTGAGAAAACCTTGTGCTTGGTAAATTAGTAGAGCCACTATGGACAACAGTATGAAGTTGCCTAAAAAAACTGGTATATATCCCAGTAAAGGAAATCAATATATTGAGAAAATATTTGTACCCTCATATAAGCCAGGCACAGAAAGACAAATATCACATGTTCTCATTCACACGTGGGAGATAAAAGGATAATAATAAAAAATTAAAAATAAACTCATGGAGACAGAGTAGAATAATGATTACTGAAGGTTGAAAGGGTAGCAGGAAGGCAGGGGATAAAGTGGGGACGGTTAGTAGGTACAAACCTACAGGTATGTAGAATGAATAAAGTGAGTGTTTGGTAGCATGATAGGGTGACTCTAGTTAACATTAATTCATTGTAACTAAAAGAGTGGAATTGGGATGTTTCTAACACACAAAAAAAATGGTAAATGCTTGAGATGATTGATACCCCGAGACCACGATTTGATCATCACACTTAGTATGTCTATATTGGGGGAATGTGTTCTCTTCCCAGGTCCACAACAGGGTGTAGTTTCTAGGGCAGGAACTTCCCAGCCACATGCCCTACCTGCCTCCCCCCACCTCTCCATCCAGGAGACTTAAAGGTCTTTGTTTAACTTTGGCACGCCTGGGAAAGGATCAAAGATCAATCACTCCAGCAGAAGTTTAGAGGAACTCTGTTCATTGGCCAGGGGGCTTGGAGAAGGTGGGAATTCCTCCCAGGTTGAAAGTTCTCCCCAACATCCGAGCGGATTCCATACTTGGGTCCCTTTCCACTACCTTTGTGGAAGCTGCTTTCTCTTATGGTTTCCATCTTTCTGGATTCTGTCCCTCAGTGTGAGAGGAGCTTTCCTTCCCTGATTTTCCCCCTCTGGAAACCCTTCTCACTCAGTGTGAGAGCAGCTTTTCTTTCTCCTCACTCAGAGTGAGAGCTTTTTCTCTCCCTCCCCTTCTTTTTTCTCTCTGTTTCTCTCTGCCTAAATAAATCACTTTCTGCAAAAACTTTTTGGGTCCAATATTTACTCCAAGGTGCTCACCATCACTGGCAAGGTGTCCCCTTTCCCATTCTTGGGTAAGTGAAGTCGAAGAACCTGGGGCACACCTGATCAGAAAGGAAATAGGGCCAGTGTCCCTTTCCCCTCCAGCAGGAGTATCACAACATCATCTGTACCCCATAAATATATACAAGTATTATGTACCCATAATAATTAAAAACAAAAAGCAATTAACAAATAAAAAAGAAGAGAAGTAAAAGAATACAGTTAAGGTCAGAAAGAGAGGAGAAAGAATGTGAAGCATGCTATTAGAATCTCACTATGCTTTTAGATATCTAAGTGTTATATAATTATGCTAACTCTAACAAAATAGATACATATTGTATTCTCAGTTGTGGACACCTTTATTTATAACAAACTTTTTAAATGCCTTCCTAAAGTCCTGGGATGTCTACTGTTTTGGGCTGCTTAACATGCTTTTTAAATTCATCTCCCTATTAGCAGATCATATACCCATGATTACAGAGGAGAATAAGTGATTCAGGTCTGGCCAAATAGCATCCGTGGCCACAGAGTTTACATAGGAAAGCTATGTAAAATGATCTTGGTGGTTACTATTGTTTTCCAGAATTGTTCTTATTCAATGTAGTAGAGAAAATATTCTTACTTATTAAGTCACAGAGCTAGGATGTGAATATGAAGCTACTTCTTCTGTGATATCCTCCACTACATGAAAAGAATCTGAGCACATAAGGGAAGAATTAATCCGAGCAGTCAGAGATAAGGAGACATAAAGAAGAGACTGAAGAAAGAAAAAGAGGGAGAAAAGAAAAAAGAGGAATAAGAGAAGGAGGAGAAGGTGGAAGAATAAGAAAGACAGAGAGAGACTAAGAAAAATTCTGACAACATATTTTCTCTCTTCTTATAAGTCTCAGATCCTGTAGCTCTTTCTCTGCCTGGGAAACCATCAGTAGTCTCCCAACAAATTGTCTTCTTATGCTTAAACTCATTTAATTTGGGTTTATACCACTTGACCAAAACACCCTGAATGATTCCAAGGTATCCAGTTTAGAAAGTTACTAACTTAATTTCATGTGTAGGCTCTGGCAATTGGTTAAGAAGATTCTTGTGCCACCGTTATGCAAAACAAAGCAAAATGAAAGAAGAAAAGTTTAACATGGATCTTAACACAGGAAAAGAAGTAGACTATAAATCAAATCCTTTTTTTAAAAAAAAATATAAAATCTTGCCCTCTTAGACATACTGATTCTTAAGCTTTTGTGATGGGAAGGAGGTATTTTATAAATCACAGGCCATTTTTATTTTCTGTCTCATACTCAGCACTCACTAGGCACCTATCACCTGCCTTGAAAATAATTGCATGATAAAATGTTTCTTTACACTACTATTTCTACCTTGTCATATTTATTTTTTATGATGTACTATATAACCTAGTAAGAACTATATTGTTTCAATATTCAACAAAAAAATTTCACCAAATACACAAATACACTTTTTAAAAGACTAGATGAAATAGTGAAATAACATGATTTGAAAATACAGATGTAAGGCTTTGTCTGGCACAATAAATTAAGAGACAAAGGAGTTAAGTGTAGTAGAAAATCTCAATGCAAATTATTCTAAAAAGTTGTATAATTTAGCAAGACTAAAATATCACATTTCCTATGATATACAAATGTGAAACTGCAATAAAATTTAGCTGAGCTTTAATAAAATGTTAGAGTGTTCCTTCAAAGTGTCCTACCCCAAGTGACTCAAGAGTGTAGCTGTAATTTGAACTAAGCATAAAAATCTCTGATTTATATCCATCAACCAAATCATAGACTCCCAGTTCATTTCAGAACACTCCTTTTTTCCATATGGGTCCCTGAAGTGTCTCAAAACTGCTAATAAAGGGCAGTTCTCTTCTGCTGCTGCTACAGACAATGGGGCTGTATATCTGGCAATGTCACTGGCTACTGGTTACCATGATTACAACTGCTTCCTACATGAAACTGCTATTGCTGAAAGATTACTTCTATTTATCACTGAATCTCAGACACATACAGTTTAAAATTTTATCCAAAATTGGACTGAATCTGAAAACTGCTGTTAACTAGGCAGAATCATTAGGAGTTGACATTACCTGAGGATTTATGAACTTTATCAGTTAAAAAATAACCTTACAGAGTAACTTGGATATTTTCATGTAGGCATTACTAGGTGAGAACAAACTATGTTTAGACCTCTGAGATACAGCAAAAGTAGTGCTAAAAGGGAAGTTATAGTGTTAAATTCCTACATGAAAAAGATGGAAATATCACAAACTAACAACCTTTCTTGCACCTCAAGGAACTAGTAAAACAAGAACAAACCACACCCAAAGCTAGAAGAAAAAAATAAATAGCAAAGATCAGAGTAGAACTAAATGAAATTGAGAAGAAAATAATACAAAAGGTCAATAAAACAAAAGCTAGTTCTTGGAAAATATAAACAAAGTTTATTCAGACTGCTAACTAGATTAACCAAGAAAAATAGAGAAAAAAAAATCAAATATGCACAATCAGAAATGATAAAGATGACATTATAGCTTATACAAAAGAAATACAAAACATTGTGAGACTGCATTGAGCATCTCTATGTGCACAAACTGGAAAAACTAGAGAAAATAATGAAATCCTGGAAACATGCAACCTCCCAATATTGAACCAGGAAGAAATAGAAATCCTGAACAGACCATTAATGAGTAGTGAAATTCAATCAGTCATAAAAAAATCTCCTAACAGAAAAGATCACAGGACCTCATGGATTCACAGCCGAATTCTACCAGATGTACATGGGAAAACTGAAACCAATCCTAGTGAAACTGATTTAAAGAAAAAAAGAGGGAAGAAGAAGTTCTCCTTAACTCCTTCTGTAAAGCCAGTATTACCCTGATACCAAAGTCATGGAAGGCCACAGCTAACAAAGAAAACTACAAACCAATATTCTTCATGAATGTCAATGAAAAAATCCTCAATAAGATGCGAACACACCAAATATACCAGGCTATCAAAAAGATAATAAACAACGATCAAATAGGCTTTAATCCAGGGATGCAATGTTGACTCAACATATGCATATGAATAAATGCAATTCATTGTATAAATAGAGCTAAAAACAAAAGCACGCCATAATCTCAAAAGACACAGAAAAGTCATAAAATTCAATGTCCCTTTATGTTAAAAAATCCTCAACAAACTAGGTATAAAAGAAACATGTCAAAATAATAAAAGCCATATATGAAAAACTCATCCAACATCATGCTAAATGGAGAAAAATTGAAAGCATTCCCCCTAAGAACTGAAACAAGACAAGGATGCCCACATTCACCACTCCTACTCCACATATTACTAGAAGTCCTAGCCCTGAGGAAGTCAAATTATCTCTCTTCACTGATAATGTGATCTTTTACCTAGAACAGCCTAAGGATTTCCCCAAAAGTCTCTTAGATTTGATGATACAATTTCAGGATACAAAATCAATGTAGAAAAGCAAGTAACATTTTAATATACTAATAGTAATCAAGCTGAGAAACAATTCAGGAACTCAATCTCATTTACAGTAGCTCCAGAAAAATAAGGAATACATTTAACTACAGAATTGAAAGATCTCCACACTGACAGCTACAAAACAATGATGAAAAAAATCATAGATGACAAAAACAAATGAAAAAACATGGGTTGTAAGAATCAATATTATTAAAATGACAATACCATCCAAAGCAATCTACAGATTCAATGAAATTCCTATCAAAGTACCAATGCCATTCTTCACAGATATAGGTAAATAAATCATAAAATTCATATGGAATCTAAAAAGAGCCTGAATAGCCAAAGCAATAATAAGCAAAATAAATAAAGTTTGAAATATCACATTATCTGATTTCAATTTATACTAAGAGCCTACAGTAAGCAGCACCACATGGCACTGGTATAAAAATAGACACATGAGTCAAGGAAAAAGAATAAAGCCTAGAAATAAAGCCACATACCTACAACCAACTGATTTTTTGACAAAGTCAACAGAAATGTACACTGGTACATAAATAGTGCTGGAAAAATTGGCTAGCCATATGCAGAAGATTGAACTGGATTCCTATGTCTCACAATATACAAAAATTAACTCAGGATAGATTAAAGACTTCAATGTAAGACTTGAAACTTTATAACCTGGAACAAAAACCTAGGAAAACTCTTCTAGACATTGGCCTATGCAAAGAATTTATAGCTAAGTCCTCAAAAGGGAACACAACAAAACCAAAAATAAACAAGTGAGACTTCAAATAAAAAGCTCCTGAACAGAGAAGAAATAATCAACAGAGTAAAAAGGCAACCTCCATAATGTGAGAAAATATTTGCAAACAATGCATCTGACGAAGGGCTTATATCCAGAATTTACAAGGAACTCAAACAATTCTCCAGAAAATAACAAATAACCCCAACAAAAAGTGGGCAAAGGACATGAACAGACATTTTTCAAAAGAATATATACAAGCAGCCAACAAATATATGAAAAATGCTCATCATCATTTATCATCTGAGAAATGTAAATTGAAACCACAATGAAAAACCATTTCACCCCATTCATTATGCCTATTATTAAGAAGTCAAAAACCAACAGATGTTAGTGAGGATGCAGAGAAAAAGCAATGCTTACATGCTGTTGGTAGGAATGCAAATTAGCATAATCACTTTGGAAAACAGTATGGAGATTTTTCAAAAGACTAAAAATAAAACTACTCTTCAATCTAGAGTTAGAGCAATCCCTCTACTGGGTAACTGTCCAACAGAAAATAAACCATTTTATCCAAAAGGCCCTACATTTGTATGTTTATCTCAGTACTATTCACAGTAGCAAAGTTATGAAATCAACGTGTCTATAAATGTATGATTGGCTTAAAATAGTATGCATATGTATAACATTTATATATATATAACACTTGTATAAGTGTATGTGTGTGTATATGTGTGTGTATATGTGTGTGTGTGTATGTGTGTGTGTGTGTATATATATATGTATATATATACATGTACATCATGGTATACTATTCAGCCATAAAATAAGAATAAAATCATGTCTTTTGCTGAGAAATGGATGAAACAGGAGGCCATTATTCTCAGTGAAATTCCTCAGAAACAGAAAGTAAAAATCAGCATGTTCTCACAGGTGAGTGGGAGCAAAACAATGGGCATACATAGACATACAGTAGGAATAATAGATTTTGGAGACTTCAAATTGCGGGAGGGCTGGAGGAGGAGTAAGGGATAAAATACTACTTACTAGGTACAATATATACTGTTCAAATGGTCAGTACACTAAAATCCCAGATGTCACCACTATGCAATGGATTAAGGTAACACAACTGCGCTTGTTCACCTAAGCCCATAAAAATTAAATTAAAAAATAATTTCAGTAACGATTATAAAAAAGACCACAAATTCAAGTTTTTGCTTGTAAACTTTCAGTTGACACCCACAAGTCAGAATCAGAAAGTCCAGGATAAAGTACAGAATAGTTGTAGAGATCTGGAAGAAAATAACCAAATACTGGGGTACTCTTTAGAAAACTACTGGTCCAGAGGATGGAAATATGCATATGAACAGAGATGTTAGTGATTCATAGCAAAAAGTCATTCACAATAGGCAATTCTGAGTGTAAAGTGTCTTTTATACTTTCAGCAAGACGTTGCGTCTATAATTTCCTTTGTATGTAAACACAAGAGCGATAGTTGAAAACATATATATAAGTAAATCTAAAAGAATTTTTTGTATATATATAAACTAAAAGTTCTGTATGATGAGAAAATATGATGTCTTAATTTAGTAGACGCTGTTTTTAAATTTACTTTTTTGTTTATAAAATAAAGGTTCATCTTGGAACCTATGCCATCTTAACATCAAGTCAATATAATAAGATCCCAATTTGTCATGATTTCTTTGATTTTCCATTTGTTCTTTTAATATTCAGCAAATATTTTAAAAGTTATGTTACACCAGACACTGTTTTAGGCATGGTGTTAGGGCAGTAAAAAAAGATTCTAAAAATTGCATTTATGAAATTATTTTAATTATTTAAGTATATCATGTTCATTCTTCCTTCAGTAGATGCCTCAGTATTAAAGTACAGGTTGAAATTTTTTCTTCAACTCCATTAAAAATGGCTTGCCTGCTCAAGAACACCCAATGGCAAAACATATAGATTTTTCTGGAAAACTCTTTACAGCCACATTTTCCTAGAACCCTAGAATTGATCTAAACTAAGCAGGGTCAGTGTAATTTTCACAACTAAAATGCCTTTACAAATTTTTACATCAAATTACACCAATTTTCTCACAACAGGCTGCTATTTTATGATATTATTATAGTATCTATGCATGAAATGAATTGCATCCCTCTGTATGAAAACATTTGAGAATTAATGCGTAAGAACAGTAATATATTTGAAATGTTTACCCTCATTAGTGATATGAGGATCTGCAATCAGACACATAGAGTTCAGTTATTGGTCCTTATTTTCCTTACCTATCTCCCAAAAATATAGGAAAGATTCCTGAGAGGTGAACTCAACATAAGTGATAATGTAACATAGAAAAGATAATACTAATTGAATTCTACATTTATCTAAATATAATGTAATGCAAATTCTTGAAAATAACTGCAACCTCTGCCTTCTGGGCTCAAGCAATCCTCCCCCAAAACCCTCCCAAGTAGCTGGGGAACTACAGGTTTGCACCACCACACCTAGCTAATTTTTGTATTTTTAGTAGAGATGGGATTTCAACATGTTGGCCAGGCTTGTCTCAAACTCCTGACCTTAAAAGATATGCCCAACCCAGCCTCCCAAAGTGCTGGGATTACAGGCATAAATGACTTCCCCTGGCCAAAAAATTCTTTAAAATAACTTTTAAGAAATGTTTACTTAAAAGTCCACAAACCAGTATGCATATTGTGTTTTATAAGTTTACAGAATTAAGTTTTATCAAAGTTCACAAAATGAAGTTAACAAAATAGAAAATATGAATGAAAAAGTCACATAAAAAGGCAAACTTTTTAAGTACTGAAATTTAAGAATATTGATTCCTCAATCCCAGGTAATTATGTCACAGTCCTATTTTCCTTCTGAGGCAAATTAATTTTAGTGTGGAGAAAAGTTGTTATTGATTTATTTGTATGTTTTACTTGAATTTTAAATATTCCCAGAGATATAAGAAGACAGAAATGTTGTAGTCTCCTTACTCCCTTAGTTTAGCGAAGTCTGAGGTCTGTTCTTTTTTTTACTATTTTTTTTTATTTTTTGTTTTTTTTAGAAAAAGAGAGAAAAGGAGAAAGAAAGAAACAGCAAAAGAAAGAAAAAAGAATGAAAGAGAGAAAGAATGAGGAAGAGAAAGACGGAGAGAGAATGGGATTCTTGTTTTATTGCCCAGGCTAGAATGCAGTCTAAAAATGGGTATTAAAAACCTCTTTTATGCCAATAATTGTGCTTAACAATGGAGACAGGAAGGAATAGGGGAGGAAAATAACAAATAAGCAGCCAACCAATATTTTATTTAAACCTGTGAAATGCTATGCAATTGTTGAGGAGTGATTTACTTCCAATTATGTGGTCACTTTTAAAATAGGTATAATGTGATACTGAGAAAAATGTATGTTTTGTGGATTTGGGGAGGAGAGTTCTGTAAATATTTGTTAAGTCTAGTTGTTCCAGGTCTGAGTTCAAGTCCTGGATATCCTTGTTAATTTTCTATCTCGTTGATCTGTGTAATATTGACAGTGT
>PVKP010018057.1:0-44931 GCA_004027715.1 Plecturocebus donacophilus
AGTGTCTGTGACGTTGATTTATTTTTCATTTATCACTGTGCTTAAAATAGCACGGGTAGTGAGATAACCCATTTGCCTCCCCCTGAAAAGGGGGAAAATAACTTGTGTGGTAGAAGATTGGTAGCAGAGTCCCCTCAAGGTCATGCTTGCCGATGAGGAGTAGAGTGGCCTTGGTTTTGTGGACTATCCTGGCTTTCATCTCCTGGCCTACACCATTATGAACTGAGGACTGTACCTCACTTCCGTTAAGTAGCTACTGTTTAAAATGATCAATTATGTGAAGAATTGCTTGAGCTCTGTGCACTGGAAGTCATTAGGCTTTATTTAAGTCCCTGGGAACTGAGATATGTTTAAGAAAATATTAGGTGGAGGGAGGGGAGCGGCCGAGTGGTCAGAGAATTTTAGTCTTGAAAATGTGCACTGAGAATAATTAATTGAAAATAGAAAATCAATGTTTTCTAACTTTAATGATTTGTGTACCTCCTTTATGGTTTTTACCATATCATCGAACCTTCAATATACTATTTACTTGGACTCCAGAGTCAGGGAGACCTGGGTTTGAATACTGTTTCTGCCACTTTTTTATTTTTGTAAACTTAAAGCAAGTTTATTAAGAAAGGAATAAAATAGAGCAGCCTATTTCTGCCGCTTATAAGATGGGTGACTTTGGGCAGATCACTCCACGTCTGAGCCCTTTTTTCTTATCTTAAAATGAAAATAATACCAACCTGCTAGAGGATCGTGGTGAGGAATAAATGAGATAGTGTATTTAAAGTGGTTTTAGCCGAGTAGCACTCACTACATCTTAATTCTGTTTTATTAGGTATTTAAAATCATTTTTTAGAACGAGGTTGTACATGGATGAAGTATATAGTTTCTTTACAGTATAGTGTATGTAACATAGTCTATCATAGTATAAATGTAAATTATATATTGTAGTGTTGAACGCGTACATAACATTTGATTAGCCAGGGTCCAAATGCAGTTTCCTCACTTCAGAACTGTATCTCAGCTGTGATTCTCTGCTACTTCTCTCATAGTAGAAATTTCCCAAATTGTAGATAATGAAGTAAGCATGAATTAAGAAGAAACCTGAGGTGGGGCGCGGTGGCTCACGCCTGTAATTCCAGCACTTTAGAAGGCCAAGACGGGCGGATCACAAGGTCAGGAGATCAAGACCAACCTGGCCAACATAGTGAAACCCCATCTCTACTAAAAATACAAAAAAAAAAATTAGCTGGGTATGGTGGTACGCATGTGTAGTCCCAGCTACTTGGGAGGCTGAGGCAGGAGAATCACTTGAACCTGGGATGCAGAAGTTGCATTGAGCCAAAATTGCACCACTGCACTCCAGCCTGGCGACACAGCAACACTCCATCTCAAAAAAAAAAAAGAAACCTGAAAGGCTCAGTCACATTTTGGAAGAAGGCTGGTTGATTTAACCTAAATTAGGAACAAGAAGCTATCGTCACACTGTTATCATGTCAGCTTTGGAGGAAAAAGTAATGTGAAACTACTACCTGCATTAAAAGGCAGGCCAAGGGCTCAGCAATACAGTTTAGCTACTTTAGAAGGAAGAGTAAATGGCCGAGCACGGTGGCTCATGCCTCCAATCCCAGCACTTTGGGAAGCTGAAGCAGGTGGATCACTTGAAGTCAGGAGTTCGAGACCAGCCTCACCAACATGGTGAAACCTGATCTCTACTAAAAATACAAAAATTAGCTGGGCATGGTGGCACAGGCCTGTAATCCCAGCTACTCGAGAGGCTGAGGCAGGAGAATTGCTTGAACCTGGGAAGTGGCGGTTGCAGTGAGCCGAGATCGCCCCACTGCACTCCAGCTTGGGCGACAGAGCAAGATTCCATCTCAAAAATAAGGAAGGGAAAAGATCTGGAAGCCCAGAGGCGTCATTGAAAGGGAGCAGGGATAATGCCATGTAGAGCTTGTGTTTGAGGTCCTGTCTTTTTGTTTCGTTTTGTTCTTGAGTTGGAGTCTTGCTCTGAGATGAGTGTGGCTGTATTCTAACAGAACTCTAATTACAAAGGCAAGTGCTTCACCAGCGGTAGTTTGCTGAGCCCTGGTCTAGACTCCAGTAGTCTCTCCTAATGCTGAGTCTGGCTTAGGCTATATTTTCCTTCCTTCCTTCCTTCTTCCTATCTTATCTCCTAGCAGTCAAGGGGATTTTTTTGTTGTTGTTTTCTGTTGTTGTTTTAAAGAGATGGGGTCTCTGTCTTCCAGCTGGAGTGCAGTGGTGCCATCATAGCTCACTGTAACCTCAAACTCCCTGACTCAAGCAGTCCTCCTGCCTCAGCCTCTCACATAGCTGGGACTACAGGGATGCACCACCATCAAAGCTAATTTTTTATTTATTGTAGAGATGGGGGTCTCACTGTGTTGCCCAAGCTGGTCTAGAACTCCTGGCCTCAAACAATCATCCTGCTTTGGCCTCCCAAAGTGCTGAAATTACCTGGGCTAGCCACCATCCCTGGCTGGGGATCTTTTAGAAGCATAAATCAGTATGTTACTCACCTGCTTAAGACTTGTAGTAGCTGCCCACCAGCCTTCCTATGAAGTTCAACTGCCTCACCATGACCTGAAAGGGTCCAGTGTGAACTACCCACCTCTTGGAACACATCTAGTTCCTTCTACATTGCCAAGATTGACTTCTTTTCCAGGCTCATACCTACCAAGCTTGCTCCTGCCCCAGGGCCTTTGTGGGTTTTTTTTGGTTTTGTTTTTGGTTTTTGGTTTTTTTGAGATGGAGTTTCATTCTTGTTGCCCAGGCTGGAGTGCGATGTCATGATCTTGGCTCACTACAACTACCGCCTCCTGGGTTCAAGCACTTCTCCTGCCTCAGCATCCCAGATAGCTGGGACTATAGGCATGTGCCACCATGCCCAGCTAATTTTGTGTTTTTAGTAGAGATGGGGTTTCACCATGTTGTCCAGGCTGGTCTCGAACTCCTGACCTAAGTTGATCCACCCGCCTCAGCCTCCCAAAGTGCTGGGATTATAGGCGTGAGCCACTGCACCCAGCCCCGCAGGCCCTTTGTACAGGTTCCTCTGCTAGAACATACTTTCTCAGATTTTTATGTGGCCAGCTCCTCATTGTCACGTAGGACTCAGGTGTCACTCCTCACAGTGGTCTTCCCAATCACCCTATTTAAAGCAGCTTTCCTAAGCATGCTGTATGTGACATTATCTTCTCTTACTGTGGTAATGGTTATCACCTGCCGAAATGATCAGTTTATTGATTACCTGGTTTACCTTTAACTTCCCCCCAGCTGCTGTCTCTTAAGTACCAGGCCTGGTGGTTCTTCTTTACCACAAAAGCTCCAGTGCCTTAAAAAGTCCATCACACAGTAGATACTTAATATTTATTGGGTGAATTGCCTTGTTTTACAATCCTAGTATATTTGTGGTGTGTTCAAGTGTTCCTCTGCCTTCAGGGATCTTATTGTCTTTTCAAAAACTATGAAATGTATGGTATTGCCCTGGGGCTTACACAGAGAGGAAGGAGACTTGCCCCAACATCACAGAACTAGTACATGTAAGCAGACAGTGATGTCCGCTGTTGAAATCCTGCATTTGGTTTTCAGTATCATGATTGTTATTGGTTGTTTATATGTTTCAGGTCATTTCTGTTGGTCCCAATAGATCTTAGACTTCTGGGAACATTTGGACTAGCTCAGAACTACCACTGAAGACTTTGCTCTGGGGGGCAGCTATGCTAGCTGCCCCTTGATAGACCCCTGCTTGTTAACTTTAACTGAGGGATTAACATCAAGAGCAGTTGCTGTAAATATTCCTTTGGTTAAATGAAAGAGTTGATTTATTATAAAGATCACATTCAATTTCCTACTGAGAACAAAGTAGATAAGAACTTCTGCATACCATTTGTTTCTGGGGAGAAATTTTTAACAGCTATGTTCTATTCTTTCGCTAATAATAAATATTAAAAGTTGAAATAGCTCTTAGAGATCACCTCCCTTTCTCTGCTGCAGGAATCCTTGTGAAATTGTTTGGACACTTCAGTAAAGACAAGCATCTATAGATCACACATCAGTTTATAGACATTAAAGTTTATAGGATGAGTGTATTCCTAAAGAATTATCAGGCTGGGCACCATAACTCACACCTTTGAGCCATGGGATTAGCCAAGTGCTATTCCCAGCAGTTTGCGAGACAGGCAGGAGGATTGCTTGAGCTCAGGAGTTCGAGACCAGCCTGGGCAACATATTGAGACCTCGTCTCTATTAAAAGCAAAAAAAAAATAGGCTTTTGGGAGGCTAAGGCAGGCAGATCACCTGAGGTCAGGAGTTTGAGATCAGCCTGGCCAGTGTGGTGAAATCCTGTCTCTACTAAAAATGCAAAAATTAGCTGGGCATGGTGGTGCACGCCTGTAATCTCAGCTACTTGGGAGGCTGAGGCAGGAGAAGTGCTTGAACCCAGGAGATGTTTCAGTGAGCCAAGATTGCGCCATTGCACTCCAGCCTGGGTGACGACAAGAGCAAAACTCCATCCCCAAAGAAATATGAATAAATAAATAAATTTAGCTGGGCATGGTGGTGCATACCTGTAGTCTCAGCTACTTGGGAGGCTGAGGCAGGAGGATCACTTGAGCTTGGGAAATGGAGGCTACAGTGAACAATGATAACATCACTGCACTCCAACTCGATGACAGAGCAAGACCCCTTTGTAACATTTGAGCACACAAGACCTTTGAAATATTCTTGGGGAATTTGTTCATAAGGGAACCCTGTGAGAAAACCTAACCTTTGGAAGAAAGTTCTTCAGTTGTTGGCTTGCTGTTTTTTTTTTTTTTTTCTTAAGATGTGACATGCCTATGTATTAAGTGGTGACTTAAAAATACTAATCTGTGGCCGGGTGCAGTGGCTCACGCCTGTAATCCCAGCACTTTGGGAGGCCGAGGTGGGAGGATCACCTGAGGTTGAGAGTTCGAGACCAGCCTGACCAACATGGAGAAACCCCATCTCTACTAAAAATACAAAATTAACCGGGCACAGTGCTGCATGCCTGTAATCCCAGCTACTGTGGAGGCTGAGGTAGGAGAATCGCTTGAACCCAGGAGGCAAGGTTGCAGTGAGTCGAGATTATGCTATTGCACTCCAGCCTGGGCAACAAGAGTGAAATTCTGTCTCAAAAAAATAAAGAAATATTAATTTGCTTGTAGAGACAAATTTTTGAAAGTATTCTAAAGACACGTTATTATTGAGACCAAAGGAAAACTCACTTAACAGTGGAAAGTATTTGTGCTCTTACGGTGGTTCCTTACATTAATCTAGGTCAGGGGAGAAGTGGGATAACAGCCCTTTAAAGAGGATGCTTGTCTTTCTCCCTCAGATAGAGCCATGGTTTGTTACTGAGTATTTAAATCTGATTCTCTCTGTAGATTGCTGCTAAAATTGATTCAATTCCTCACTTGAATAATTCCACACCTCTAGTGGACCCCTCAGTATATGGATATGGAGTACAAAAACGGCCCTTGGATGATGGAGGTAAGTTGCCAGAAATATATTTGCCTTTCAGGTGATAGTGAACCTACCTGCCAGTTAAGTTTGAATTTGGCAGCCATTACCTTAGCAACTCTAAAGTGTCACTGTGTTGAGAGACATTGTTGAAGGGAAGTCTTTAGGATGCTTTTTCTCAGCAGTTCTTCAACATTTGAGTTCCTATTTGCCTGGATAATACAGAAATCTTTTCAGCTAGGCTCTGAGATAAAGACTTGGCCCCTGAGCATCAGCTTGGAAGTAATTTGACCTATTTGAGAATTTTGTTTGATTTAGCCCTCCGTTCTTCAGCACACATGGGAATTGAAATTCCCACTTTTCTCCAAAGAAAAGCTAAGATTTGGTGCATGGCTCTCAGGAAGCTGTGGCTGCATCTTGACCTGAAAGAAAGAGAAGAATGGTGACTTTCTGCAGTCTAGCTGCCAGGTTTTTCACCATTCCCATTTATGACAGACTCTTTCTAGAAGCATCCCTTTTCTTTAATTCATTTATTTATTTGTTGTTTTGTTGGCTGGTTTATATGCCGTACTGCATCCCAGAAAGAATTTGAGAACACTTAGAAGTGCCCATCGCCAGCACTTTGGCAGAGTACCTATCAGATACGTTTCTTCAGACAGCTTGGACATCTGATCATATTTTGTCTTCTGTTACTATAGAAGCGATAGTGAAGTACACTAGATGAACATGAATTTGCATGTAGTCAAGTGAGTCAGTGTCTTTTTTTGTGTTCTTTTTCTGTCGCTATGTACCCAATCATTCATGTTTGTGCATATTTCTGTGATGTATTATGTGACAAACAATGGTGTAGAACAGTATGTATTTTGTAGTCTTTTTTCCCAAAAGTGCATGTTTTTATGTACATAGAAAAATATAATTTGCCATGACTCATTTCTCTGATCTCTAGGAATTCTTGTTGTTTTTAATCTCCTCTTGGAGATGGGATCACACAGGTCTCAGGCTAGAGTGCAGTGGTGCAGTTGAACTCCTGGGCTCAAGTGATCTTCTCACCTCAGCCTCCCAAGTAGCTGGGGCTACAGGCATGAGCCACCATGCCTCCTAGTGCATTTCTAAATCCTCCAATTCATATAATTGTTCACAAATCTCAATGTCCTGAATAAGTCCTATATTAAGGTTCTTTTTAGTTAAGTATTTTTTAAAATTTTATTTTGAATTTTTGTGAGTGCATAGGTGTATATATTTATGTGGTACATGAGATTTTTGATACAGGCCTGCAATGTGAAATAAGCACATCATGGAAAATGGGGGTATCCATCCCCTCAAGCATTTATCTTTTGAGTTGCAAACAACCCAGTTACTCTATTTTAAAACGCACAATTACCACTGGCTATAGTCACCCTGTTGTGCTATCAAACAGTAGGTCTTATTCTTTCTTTTTTTCTTTACTCATTAACCCGCTCTCCCCAGCCCCTTCAGCCCCACACCCCTTCCCAGCCTCTGGTAGCCATCCTTCTACTCTCTATTTCTGTGAGTTCAACCATTTTGATTTTTATATTGCACAAATAAGCAAGAACGTGTGATGTTTATCTTTCTCCGCCTGGCTTATTTCATTTAATATGATGATCTCCAGCTTCATCCATGTTGTTGCAAATGACTGAATCTCATTCATTTTTATGGCTGAGTTGAAGTATTTTTAAATAGACCCAAATAATACCTCCAAAAAGTTCTAGAGGACTGAACTTTAACCTCCTAAAGGTTGAAGAACCCTACTTCAAGGGAGAGTTAGAAAGTTCATATTGCTAAAGAAGTGATCCGATAGCTCTGTCAAAGAAAACCCAAGCCAAACCAAACAAACAGCTACACAGCCTTTGGAAATCTTTAGTGCTAAAAAAAATGTGCCAGAATTCCAGCCACTTGGTCTGCCTCTGCTTTTGTAACTTTTCATCACACCATCAGCAGGACCGTAAGCTAGAAGGCTGCCAGGTAAACACGAACATACTTCCCTTCACAGGATCTGCTTATTCACATTCTTACTCTCTCAAGAGAGTGGCCCAGTGGCCTTACCCCTACCAGAAGACAGCTGATCGCCGCAGACTTCAAATTCTACACGTGGAGAACAGCTTGGAGAAAAAACCATGTGTAATCCTGTCATTTACAGTGCTCAGCAGAAGACCGGATTAATTTTGTTGAGCTGTAATGCAGAATGTAAGAAGCCTGAGGGAAATTCCTTATTCTTCAAATACAGTCTCTTATTACGTAAGACCAAGTGTCCTGGGATGATGAGAGATTCGGCATGGCACAGAAACGTTCTTTCTTGTTGGCTATAATAGTGCTTAATATTTAGAGGGAGGAAAAAGAGAAACCATGGTCATTTTCTGTTTGTAAAGACTTATTCTCCAAAAGGCAGATGTGGAAAAAATTACGGTTATCAAAACAAAGAAATGAAAATACATACTACAATAATGAACCCGAGGTTTTAAGCGAGATTCCGGACCTACTGGGCGATCTTGGCCAAGTCAGCTACATCCACCTATGACCCAATTCTCTTTATCAACATGGATAATCTCTTTATTGATGCTAATTTCTTTTTTTTTTTTTTTTAAGATGGGGTTTCACCATGATGGTCAGGCTGGTCTTGAACTCCTGACCTCAGGTGATCCACCCACCTTGGCCTCCCAAAGTGCTAGGATTACAGGTGTGAGCCACCGCGCCCGGCTGGTGCTAATTTCTTTCAAATGTGTGTACAGTGGACTAATGGGAGAAAAATGTCTGCAGAATGCCAGAGGGTTTCATTTGCAAATACTCAGGTATTCCTTATGCAGAGGACAGCAGATACCTGCTCACTGCAAGTACAAGCTTTAACACTTCAACTCCAAGCAGTGGGTGAAAAAAACAAGGCTGAATTGTGAAATTGTTGTGAAAGGATGAAAGAGTTGTGAAATGTATTGATCTCGATTTCTGGAAACTGGGCCAGAGAGACACTGTCCATTAATGAGATGTATGCACAGAGGCAGACAACTTAGTTTTGTTTTTATGTTGCTGACTCCTAAGAGGAACAAAAGCATGCTTGCCCTGAAAAGGTAAAAAGGCTATTTTGCATTACAGCTTTCTGCTAAGGCAAAAACGCAGATAATGCAGTCATCCCTCATTGGTCTAATCACTAACACCAGTCAGATGTAAAAAGATCACACACAGCATACCATTTTGGAGAAGCAGTTTACATGGTTTTCTTCGTTCCAGTGGCCTCGGGGTGAATTTTCTGTTTTGTGGTCATAAATGCTTTATAAATACACAAGAATTTTTACAGTCAAATGAGTGCTGTCTCCTTAAAGTCTTCAATGCGAGTCTAAAGAATTTTCTTCAAAAGGCCCCCATATCTAAAAACAACGGCCATCTCTTCTTAGAATTCCCAGAGATGCCCAGCATGGTGGCTCACACCTGTAATCCCAGCTTTCCCAGTGGTGGGAAAACTTGAGCCCAGGCATTCGAGGCCAGCCTGGGCTGAACATAGCAGAACCATGTCTCTTAAAAATACATATTTCAAGTTTTCTTTTTCTTTTTTTTTTTTTTAAGGTGCTAGGCAGTGGAACAAGGGAAGGGATTTGTTCCTGAGTAGAAAGGGGTTTGGGTTAGTTGTGTTTCAGGGAATGGCAGTTTTGAGCTGGCTGTTGGAAGGCTGTTCATGAGCCTGCTTCAACCCCAGAAGCAGAATTTGGAGCTCAGTTAAAAAGCCTGCCTGGATGCCAGCCCCTGGGAAGCTCAATCAGCAATCCCTCCACCACCCTCCATCTTTGGATCAGGCCATTTTAACCTTTTGCATCTTCAGTCTTGACACCCACATGTTCTAGCAGTCTTTGAGATGCACCCTTGGCACCCTACCAGTTCAGGAATCTGCCTTCTCGTCTCAGTTGTGGCACCTTTTCCATCCAGTGATTCTCTCATGCTATAGCTGGAGCCTCCCTGGAGTCAGTCCAACCAGTTTCATTCCTCCAGGAGCCAGGGAGGTGCAGATCTTCCAACCTGGCCATTGCCTGCCTTCCCTGCTGGGCTCGTCCCCATGCGGCACTCTGTGGAGCAGCCTGGCCGCTGGCTCTTCCCACCCAGCTCTTACCTGGCGAGCTCCTGCTCAGCCAACTTCCTCCTAGAAACCCATCCTCTTCCTTATGACTTTCTTCATTGCCCAGCCCACATGCCACCTAGCCTCTTGGTCCGTCTTCCCTCCCTCCCTCCCTCGATTCTTTCCTTCCTTTTCCCCCGATTCTCCCTTTTTCACACACCCACCTCACCAGTGGATATTGCCATATCCTTCTCTGAATTTCTAAAGCAGTGTATTTGCCCTCTGCTCAAGGCAGATAACACCCCCTCCTTCCTTCTGCAGTTACTGGGTCCTGCCATGTACCTCTCCTAGTAGAGCCTAAAGATGTGACCATAAGACTGGCTTCATTTCCCATGGACTCCTCATGCCCAAAGTTCCCCCTTGTTTGCTATGATTTGCATTTTTAAATTTTCAGAAAAGTCAGTTCCAAATTTAAGAGAATAGTATTAGCTAAGTGGTTTAGAAGTGCAAATTTAAATGTAATCTAAATTAGAGATTAGCAAGGTTTTTTTTTTCCACTTTTTTTGAGATGGAATCTAGTTCAGTCGCCTGTGGGCTGGAGTGCAGTGGCATGATTTCAGCTCACTGCAACCTCCACTTCCCAGATGCAAGCAATTCTCCTGCCTCAGCCTTTCGAGTAGCTGGGATAACAGATGCCTGCCACCACGCCCGGCTCATTTTTGTATTTTTAGTAGGGAGGGATTTCACCATGTTGGCCAGGTTGGTCTTGAACTCCTGACCTCAGGTGATCTGCCCACTTCGGCCTCCCAAAGTGCTGGGATTACAAGCATGAGCCACTGTGCCTGACCTTAAGCTTTAAGGTATTTTTTTTTTAAAGACAGGGTCTCACTCTTGCTGAGGCTGGAGTGCAGTGGGACAATCACAGTTTACTATGGCTTCTGCCTCCCAGGCTCAGGTGATCCTCCCACCTCAGCCTCCTACATAGCTGGGACTACACTGCACTTAGCAATAAACTTTTTTATAAAGGACCAGATAGTAAGCATTTTAGGGGCCGGACAGGGTGGTTTATGCCTATAATCCCAGTACTTTGGGAGGCTGAGGTGGGAGGATTGCCTGAGCCTGAGAGGTCAAGACCACAGTGAGCGGTGATTACACCACTGCACTCAGCTTGGGCTACATAGTGATCTCAAACCAAAAATAAATTTAAGCTTGCATGCTGTTTATCCCACCTACTAAGCTGTGCTTTTGGAGTTCAAAAGCAGCCATAGAGTCTACATAAACAAATGAGCGTGGCTATGAGCCAGTAAGATACTTCATGGAAACGGGCATCTGGCCCTCAAGCTTAATTTGCCAGCCCTCATCTAAAATCAGCCTCATCAGGTGATTAATATTTTCTGATTAACATTTTCTTCATCTTGAGTTAGGGACGTGTATAGAGAGTACCCCTCCTCCGGTTTCTTTAAACAAATCTCCCATCTGGTGTTTCGCTGTCTAACTACCCTGAGCACTTGAAACAAGTGATTGCCATGTTCGCCCAGCCCTGATGGACAGACGGAGAGTCCCTTCCCGTTTGCCCCCCTGTATCTCTCCTGATGAAGAGCAAAGCCTTTCTAGTTATCTTCCCCAGGAGAGTTTTAGGGAGTCTTGTCCCCTTGAACTTTTTTAGTTGAACTAAGCAGACCTCACCCTCTCCCTGCTCTCTGCGTAGAGGGCACCAAAACCAGGACTTCGGAAGAGCACAGTGCTGTCCTTACCACTGGGGTGGCAGGGGAACGCCATGTGAGGGGCTTTGAAATTATGCCTACCTCTTCTGCCAAAGACTCGTCTTTGCTATTTATGTGGCACCTTTTTATTCTTTTTACTTCATGCCCTGCTGAAGAACAGCACCTTTTATGTGGTGCCACACTTTGTAATTTTGATCATACAGTTGCTCCCTGTTTACCCATGGCTTCGTTTTCCACAGTTTCAGTTAGCCATGGTCAACCACTGCCGAAAATGGTAAATGACAAATTCTAGAAATAAACAATTCCTAATTTTTAAATTGTACGCCGTTCTGAGTAGCATGATGAAGTCTTGTGCCATCCTCCCTGGGCATGATCATCCCTTTGCCCAGTATGTCCACACTGTATACACTACCCACTTACCAATGTATAGGAAAAAACGTAATGTCTGCAGGGTTTGGTACTGTCCATGGTTTCAGCCATCTTCCAGGGATCTTGGAACATATCCCTCACAGATGAGGGGGAACTCATCTGTATTCTTACGCGTATTCTTACGCGTATTCTTACGCGGTAAAGGACGAATTCTGGGGTGTACTGTCAAATGAATTATTCGCAGGAAGAGTGAAATAGACTGTTTTTATGATCCTTTCCACGCTTTGTCCGTCTTCCCTTAGTACTTGTGGCATAGGGTAAGGACTGAAAAGGAGGAAAGGAAGGATGAAAAAAGGAATGAGGAGAAAAAGACATTTGACAATCCCAGCACTTCAGGAGAGATGGGAGGTACAAGTGCTAGCAGGTGGTGAGAGCCATGACGCCTGGACCCCTGCCTGTGACCTGCACACCAGTCTCCACTCTGGAAAGAAGAAAGTGAACTTCAGAGGTGTTGATACTTTCTCTGAATGGGGGGTGATGACAGATGCTGGAAAGATGAAAAGCCAAGACCAAAACCTAGTTCCTGAGTAGGAGGGGTTAGGAGGGAGGTTTGCCTTTTGTGAAGAGGGAAGAGGTGAAGTGAGACTGGGATGTGGTCGAGCAGTTGTCGTCAAGGGTGGATGAAAGCTTTCCAGGGGCAGGTGGGCATGGGCAGCCTTCCTAGGGTCCTTTTCCAGCTCCTTGCCTTCTGTCTGCCCTTGTCCCTAAAACAGGCCTCTCTGAGAGTCTCATCTGCCAGGGAAGGTTATGCCCTTCCTGCCACACCCCTTCTCCCATTCCCCAATTTTGGTGTATGGTGGGCAGTCACTTGGGATGGAAAAATCCTCAAACAGTGGGACCAGGCAAGAATTCTGAATGGAGAATCCCTAGGTAACAAAGTGTAGAGCCTTGGTAGGCTGGGTAGAAGGGAGGTTGGGTGCGGTGGCTCACGCCTATAATCCCAGCACTTTGGGAGGCTAAAGTGGGAGGATCACCTGAGGTCAGGAGTTTGAGACTGGCCTGGCCAACTTGACAAAACTCCATCTCTACTAAAAATACAACAAGAATCCGGACGTGATGGCACACACCTGTAATCCCAGCTACTCGGGAGGCTGAAGCACGAGAATCATTTGAACCCAGGAGGCAGAAGTTGTGGTGAGCCGAGACCACGTCACTGCAGCATAGGTGACAGAGCAATACTCTGTTTTCAAAAAAAAGAAACAGTGAAGGGGACAGGGTCTGGTTTTATCCAGCTGACAACTCCTTGCAAGGGCTCTGTGCCCTGCTCCCACCCCAGCCACCTTCATTTGTTTCTTCCTCCCTCCCTTCACCCATCTATCCATTTTAGGATTATAATTCAGAAGTGAGATCATGGTCACATGGGTACATACATATGTGTAAGTTGGAAAAAGGCAGTGAGAGTTTTCCCCTTGGCGAATATCATCTGACTGGTTGGTTGACAGTTGGCTTAGCTAGCTAGGTAAAATAGTAGACATTTTCCACAAAAATGAATGAGCTAAACCTGTGGCATCAGTGTTGTAACAGAAATATAACTCGAACTCATATACAATGCCTGTTACATTCTTCGCAGCTGTTAATAGGGAAGAAAAGTAGTTGCCAAATTAAAAGAGGATTCATAGGTTTCCAGAGTTCAGCTTATTGGAACAACCTCTCTCGAGTACAGTTTTGCAGTGTTACAAAACTAAACATACACTTCCCACACAATCCACAACTGCACTCTTGGGCCTTTATCCCCAAGAAATGAAAATGTTCACACGAGCTTGTTCACATAGCAGCTTTATTCATAATAGTCCCAAACTGAAAACAGCCCGTCCATCCTTCAACTGGTGAATGGTTCCATTGCGCTACAGCCATACCGTGGAATAGTACTCAGCAGGAAAACGGAACAAATGCTGGGTGCATCTAGCAACTTGGATGAATCTCCAGGGAATTATTGCCGAATGCCAAAAGCCAATCCCCAAAAAACTACAAACTGCATGATCCCCTTTATGTAACCTTTTGGGGATGGAGAACAGATGAGTGGTTGCCAGAGGTTAGGGATTGAATTGGGGGAGAGAGGGCCGCGTAAGAAAAGATCACGGTCAGAAGGGAACCTGAAGCTTAAAATCCTACTGTTGTAGATAAGGAAACCAGTGTCTGGATAAGTAAGTGGTTTGACCAAGGCCAGATAGATACGTGGTAAGTGACAGAGGGGGGTTGAACCTGGGTCTCTGTCTCATGTACTGTAATAGTGTAGTACTTAAACCTGTGGACTTCAGGGTCTGATAGATCAGGGTTTGAGTCCCAGCTTTGCTAGTTGTTAGCTGTTTGACCCTGGGCAGACTCCTTAACATCTCTGAGCCTCTGTTTCCTCATCTGTAAAATGGACTTGATGATACCTGCCCCATCAGATTATCATGAGGGTTATATCATGTTATTTTCTAACTTTAAGAAATATTATTTCACTCGGGTTGGGCGTGGTAGCTCACGCCTGTAATCCCAGCACTTTGGGAGGCCAAGGCAGGCAGAACACAAGGTCAGGAGGTTGAGACTGTGCTGGCCAATATGGTGAAACCCTGTCTCTACAAAAATTAGCCAGGAGTGGTGGTGTACGCCTGTAGTTCCAGCTACTCGGGAGGCTGAGATGGAAGAATTGCTTGAACCCAGGAGGCGGAGATTGCAGTGAGCTGAGATCATGCCACTGCCCTCCAGCCTGGCAACAGAATGAGACTCTGTCTCAGAATAAAAAAAAATACCACTCCCAATGTGAGAAGAACTGTTCCCATCAGAACTAGTTAGTACAGACATATTAAAACACATGTGTGACTGAAAGTTTTGTGAAATACATTACCCTTATTACATAATGGTACATTGTGTTTTGTATTTTTTTTATAAAGCTGGTTGTGACCTCCATATTGATTTCATGACACTGACCTAAATGAAAGTAAAGCTTAGGGCTATGAATATAGTATCACAGAATTCTTTTTCCTCTTAGGCACTTGGGGAGAAGGTGCAGGGCCCAACACACCCCTGGAGGCTAGGATAGGCCACCTCATCTGTTGCCTTCTGCCTTCCCTGCTAGACTCTTAAGCTTCCTGAGGGCAAAGGTGACTTTGTTGACTGTTTTATCCTAAGGTCTTGTTACAGTGCTCAGCAGCTGGAAGGCGCTGACTTGTGAGATGAAAAATGATCAAGAGAGATAATATCACACAATTGAACAGTGATAAGTGTTAAAACCCACAAGATACAGGATGGGGAAGATCAAGGGGTGCAGAGTTTGCATGGGCACAAGGCCCCTCACCTGCATGCCATTCTGAGGGCTTGGGTGCCACGTGATTGCACCTTCCTCTTCAGTAAGATGGGAATGGCAGTGACAGCAGCTGTCTCCAAGGTGGGTTCTTGCAGGACTAAGCGGGTTCATGCAGATGAGGTGCCCAGGAAAGCAGCTAGTGTTGCTGGGGGTGGTGCTCTTTCCACTCACAGAAGCTTATAGTAGACTACAGGTAAGAGTGACGTTACTGGCTGGGCGAGGTGGCTCATACCTGTAGTTCCAGCACTTTCAGAGGTCGAGGCAGGTGGATCACCTGAGGTCAGGAGTTCGAGACCAGCTTGGCCAACATGGTGAAACCCTGTCTCTACTAAAAATACAAAAATTAGCTGGTCATGGTGACCCACGCCTGTAATCCCAGCTACTCGGGAGGCTGAAGCAGAAGAATCGCTTGAACCCAGGAGGTGACGTTTGCAGTGAGCCGAGATCGTGCCACTGCACTCCAGCCTGGGAGATAGAGCGAGACTCTTGTCTCAAACAAAAAAAGATGACATTATTGAGATAAACTTGAATTTAATTTCACTTTTTAAAAAATAATAATTTGCAAAATTAATGACAAATTACATTTGCCAAAGGACTTTCAGCTGAACTTAGCATATCAGTGTTTTGTGGCCCTGGAGCAAGAGTTGCTAACTAGAACACAGGAAGCTTTTGTAGTATCCCTGAGGAGAGGCCTTCTAAAAACTCCCTGAATCCTCACCGCTAAGTGTGTGTTACTGACTTGGGCTGGGGCATGGAAAGCCATTGGTCAGTGAGAGGAGACAGCCAATCCAAAGAAGAGGCAGAGGAGAGAGGATTGTTTTCAAAATCTAAAGAGGAAGGGTTGGGTTATTTGATTTTGCAGTCATAAAAACTGACAATTTTCCCCTGGCAGACTGACTCACCTGCCTCTGGCCAGTGGTTCCGTTCTGTGTGGGTGCCAGCCTGTGCTGGCTGAGCTGTTGGGAAGGAGGAATTGGCACTTTTGTTCCTTGGGCTGGGGTCAGAGTGGGGGTGTAACTATGATAGCTGATGCATATTGCAAAGTTGGGTGTATTTCCCAGTGCTTTTTTTGTTTCTTTTGTAGGAGGAAAAAACATGAAATCTTTTTTCGTCTTCGCTAATAGGGAAAAATATGTGTCTGATCATGTTTTGTTTTGTGTGTGTGTGTGTGTGTGTGGTTTTTTTTTTTTTATTGTTTGTTTTGTTTATTTTTGAGATAGTTTTGCTACGTCAGCCATACTGGAGTGCAGTAACACAATCTCGGCTCACTGCAACTTCTGCCTCCTGAGTTCGTCGTGCGTCAGCCTCCCAAGTAGGTGAGATTACAGATGTGCACCTTAAAACGCAGCTAATTTTTTTATTTTTTAGTAGAGACAGGGTTTTGCCATGGTGGCCAGACAGGTCTTGAACTCCTGGTGTCAAGTTTTCTGCCCACCTTGGCTTCCCAGAGTGCTGGGATTACAAGCATGAGTGACCGAACCCAACCTGACCACCTTTTTTTTTTAAAGATTATTATTAAAATTGGCAGAGTATTACTCTTGAGAAAGAATTTATGATCTTGTAGAATGACTTACAGCCCAGGCAGTTCATTAGTGCACAAGGTAAACGAGAACTACACTGCATATGCTGGAATTGCACCAAGGGGAACTTTTGAAGCAAGAAGATGCATTGTCAACCAGCGCAGACCATTAGTGGAAATAGGATTGATTTTACTCAGCGTTTTTTTCTTTTTTACAGGAAAATGAGTGTAGTTCCATTCAATTGAACATGATAGGCGTTCCCATCTGCCTCCTCAGTGTGACCCCTCCTCATTGTGCAGACTGAGGAGAGGAGCGTGTCCCTGAGCTGGACATAGAAATTGGCCATATGAGTACCCAGTGTGCCTTATCTAACTGCTGGTTTTCGTTTTTAGGTGCCACATGGGAATGTTCCAAAGGAATGAAACTTGAATCGCATGTTTCAGCCTTGGGCTCTAGTATTTGCATAGAGGAGGGAAATGATTTATCCTTCCTAAGCACCCACTAGCTCAGAGTTGACTCTGGACTTGAACCTGATTTCCTCTCAGTGGTGCAGCTCTCAGCAGCCCATCTGTTTGTGGGATGATAGTGTGTATATTTTCATCTCCGGTCATTATGAGCACCTCCACGGTGGCTGGCAGTGATCGTGCCATGTGCGTGGCACCTGTGACACATACTTTGCCAACAAAAAGGAATTGTAATTTTTGTGATGAGCACAAAATTTCAAATAGCTTTTGAAAGGAACCCTCTGAATATTCTCATGAATCTCAGGAAGTTCTTTATGGTAGCAGCACTGCCCTTTACTCTCTTTCTCTGGCTTTTCTGGCTGAGACAGAAATTTCTGAAGATCATCAGCCCTTTGAGATCTTTTACCAAACAACACAGTGTCCCAGAGCCTGCAGCGCGACCTCATTCCCCCAGTTCAGGAATGCCGAGCACCTCTTCTTCCTCTGTGTTCTCATCATTTCAAGACATTTTAGTTCTTCTGGCTTCACTAGATTTTTTACCCACTAAGTGGGGAATAGTGAAAGCAATCTGGGAAGCTGAGCTTGACGCATTAGGAACAGCTAACCAAACTCACGGGCACTCTGCAGTTGACATTCTCCTTTGGTGTGTTTCTTTTCCTCCCCACTGCCCTAGGTGGCCAACATCCCTCCCTCAGGAGTGTCTCAGCCCCAACATCATTCAAGGGCTGAGTCTTTGATGAGGATTCCTTTCTCCAGCTGGTAAATTGCAGTTTTCATGCAAAATGGGAATTGTGACCACTACCTGTTCCAAGCAAGAATGTTATATTCAAACAGATATGCAAAAAGAAAATTTTAAGAGTCAATAAAAAACAATTCTCATATCCCTGAGATAAACAGATTAATAGTGTCTAGTGTCAATATTTTGGCTGTAGACCATTATCTTGTTATTGATCCAGAAGAAATACGGTATTGACTCAGTAGCTTTGTTTACTTTTTGCTAGCATTGTTTTGCTTTGCTTTTTCTTCTTTTTAAATGTCATAGTCTGGTTTTTTTCCTTTGTCTCTTTACTGTCCAGTCAGAGAATGACAACAGTGAGTTTAAGCACAAGAAGAGCAGTTGGCTCTCTATTTCAGATGTATTTCAGATGTCAAACCATTTCACTATCCTCAAGTTGGTGTCATCGATCCTTTTCGACTCATCTCATGTCCTTGTAATAACTTTCCCCAAAGCTGTATTTCTGAATGCCCTTTTTAGCATCTTGGAAGGTGCCTTCAGTTCTTTGTGATATGTTTAGGATTTGTACTTTTCATTGTCTGCTGACTATGTTTCTTGAGCTGCATTTTCCAAAAGACAAACACCACAGAATCATTTTTGCTGATGGCTGGTGAAGGAGACACTCATCAATAGCTGAAAGAGTAGAAACGGGAACAAACAGCTAAAGTGGTTTTGTGGGAATGTGATTACCGAGTTGATTTTAATAAGTAGAGGCAGTTTGGCACTGTTGTCTCTGTGAAACGGGCTTGAAAGCATTACTTATTCTTAGTGTCCGCTGCACACAGACTGCTGTGGTGGGTCTGTGACGAGGCCTGTGGAGGGAGGAGGCCGGATCCTCTCTCTAAGACGCTTATGCTGTTGGTGGGGTGGCCAGGGGAGCATCTCCTCCCCCGTGGCCAGGAGGAGCATATGTGCATGTTCTTCATGACTACAGCTGCTGTGGAGCAGTCTTTGACAATGCATCCACGGAGGTTAAATCTTCTCATTTGTTTTTAAAAGAGAAAGAAGGATATCTTTCCATCTTTACATTGAGTTTGGATCCAGAGCTGGAGGGAGGTAGGAAGGTAAAGGGATTTAGGCTGGCAGGATTTTCTCCCAGGCCTCTCAGCATGTGGACACACAGATCAATTTCTTATCCTGTGTTCAGCTGGACACTGGGTTAGAGACTGTGTTGATCAAGATGTCCCCTCCTGTTTCATATCATATAACGCATTCATTTCAGTCACTGAGCCTAAATTACTGTTTGCTTTCTTTCTGCCTTTCTTTCCCCCCCAGCCCCCGTCCCCGCCCCCGATATGGTAAGAATGGTAAGGATGAAGTTAGGTTATCCGCGCTAATGCTTTGATTTTTTTTTTCTCTTTCTCTTTGCCACAGTAGGTAACCAGTTAGGGGCCTTGGTACATCAAAGGTAAGCAGTGGGTTATGTTTTATTATTTATTGATCATTTCTAATTGTTTATTGATCCGCCATCTGTACTAGAGTGCTAGGAAGTCAGAGGTTGAAAGTGTGAAAAACCATGGGTTAGGCTTCTTTAAGACTCCAGTTTTTTGCTAGCCATTTCGAAGATAGTGTCAGCTCCGGGGTAAACTAATACAAGGCATTAAAAGTCAGCCATTATTGCAGTAACTTAAAATACTTGTAGAAGATTGGAGTTGCTCTTTCTACCAATGTACATTTAATTGAAAAGGAGAGAATGAGATTTTCCTATCTGGTTTTGTGGTGTTCCAAGTATTTTATTAATCCTCAGCCACTTCACCTGAGAAGAGACACCTTGAAATGTGAGGGTCGGACGCTCACAAGAGAATGCTTTGGGTGCCCAGGGAGTGTGAGTGGGAGGCCAGAAGCCAGGATTCCATCCCTCCAAAGGGATAAGGACTTGCCAGAGAGCCTCAGCCCCGCTGATTCTGTGTTTCTGTGTCAAACGTTGAGGATTTAAGAGAGTTACAGAAAGAGCCCTGACTTTTACAAAGGCCAGTCTGTAAGGTGGAATATTTGTGGTCACAGTGGCCCTTGTGAAACCACTTCAAAAAGGAAAAAATATACAAGAAACTCTGCTACAGTTTCTCTTCTGGAAGGATGAATTTTATGCTGTGATTCTTTGCTGTAACATATCCTTAACCTTCTTTCCGCATTCTGTCATCTTGTATTCTGCCTAGATGTTTGGGAGTGTCTAGAAATCACCAGGCATCAGTTAGACAAAAGATTTATCCTGGGTTTTTTTAAAATTATTGTTTCTTTGTTTGCTTTGTTTGTTGATGAATTTAAAAATTTAAATGAGGTGATTATTAGTATCAAATGCTAGCTTTCCTGTAAAGCCATAACTAGTCAGGATTTTTTTCTCCAGGGTGTTTATGCTTTATACCTTAGACAAATTTCAGCCTTGCATTTAGATTAGAACATTTTCATCCTGGAAACCCAGAGCAGTTCGTCTTGATATGTTTCTTCCTCAGAGTTGCTAAAGTTATTCCTCAGGGCCAAGAGCTGCCCGGGCTTTGTGACATTCGGTATTGCAGTAGTGTTGAAGCCCCTCTACTTAACTTGCAGGTCAGATTTTCTGAGAGTAGACAGCTCATGCTACACATGATGTGAACAGCAGCCTCCTGACTACATGTACAGAAGCCCTGCTATCCCTCACAGCAGAGTCAGAAAGCACATCCTGACAGGGACCTGCTTCTGCACGACGCGTGGGGACACCGAGGCTTGGCATTCACGCCAGTGGCATTACTGATTAGGAAGCTGGGAATGAATTGCCTGATATGGGGAGAACACATGTACCCCAAGAGGTGGAGAGAATCCTGTCTTGCACATAAGCTTGAGAACGTAAACTCCACAAGGAGAAGACTATTTGTTCCCATCAAAATGATACGGTGGCAAGTGCTGTTTATGCTATTGCATTTCTTCTAAGTGCTACACTTTCCTGAAAAACATGCACTTACTCAATCCTTTCCGTGATGGGTAAAAATCCAGCTGTGTGAGAGATGTTTAAAAATGCCTGCTTTTTTTTTTTTTTTTTTTTTTTTTTTAAACTACTTGCATTTAGCATCCTCCCAAGGTAAATGTTTAGATTTAATTGCTTTCTGGGGTGTTGGGCAAATTGGACATTGTCCACAATACACTGTGTGACAGATTTGAAGGTTTGTTTGAAAAAACCAGTGCAGTAGTAGTTTTTTGTTTTTGTTTTTGTTTTTGTTTTTTAAAAAGGCACATAATGGATGGGATAGCATTTAACAGAAGTACCTTGCAGAGTAAGTGAGGTAATTACTCTGTCCTGGTCAGCACTGATTATGCCTCCGTCAGATGCTGGTTCCATTTGGGTCATCTCACCTTAAAAAACAGACATAAATTAGAAGGGAAGCCAGAAAACAAGACAAAGATTAGGAAACAAGGAAGGCTGAAGAAAAGTTGGCTATCTCTTCATCCAGAGAGGACTCCATAATAGAAGTCTAAACCTCTCCCACAGCCCCAGACGACCTTTCAGCGACCGGGGATTGATGACCCGCTGGGTAGAGAGTACCTAACCAGGCAGAATGTGGCAACACTGAGAGCTGCTGTATGAAGAAAAGGCAGCTGTTGGAAGAGCTGATGGTTTCATGAAAACCCAGAGGTTTCTTCCTCTAACACAAGGAAATGAGAGGCTTAGATCTCTGGGAGGAATGATTGACCAGAGAGCTTATTAAGTGACACTCTTTGTAGATGGTGGTAGATTTGTTGGCCAAATTGGCCTGATGTGTTTTAAGCTTTTATCTTGCAACATGGCCAGTATGGGCAGTTTGGGGACTTAAAATAACTACAAAATTCTGTATTCTATATTTTTTCCAAAATGTTCTTTGTTTTTAGGACAGTAATAACGGAAGAATTCAAAGTGCCTGACAAAATGGTTGGATTTAGTAAGTATCCATGTTGTCTACTTTTTCCCCAATTCCTGTCTTGTCTTTTTTCCTCTCTTTTTTTTTTTCTGAGCTCCTTTGCCAGAATGTTCTTTTTGTTATAATCTCTCTCGTGAGTGTCACCTGTAGTAGAATGCTTTGCACATGCCATTCCCCACAGCCCTGAAATGCTGCAGGTCTCTTCAGGCCGAGGGAGAAACCAGAGCATTGGGCCATGGGTGCCCCCCGCTTCCCCACCTCTCCTCACCTCAGCTAGAATATCCTCTGCCTGTAGGCTTTTCACACGGGCTTTCTGCTGTCATCCTGCCCAAAGAGTGGAGATGGGCTCACTGGGCCAACTCGATGTGTAGTATGTGAGCCAAGTATAACAGTTTATGGAATTAATTGGGTCATTCATGCATGCATGGTGAAATATGGAATGGGGGCTTGTATTCTGACCCTGTTCAATTTGTTTCAGTTATCGGCAGGGGAGGTGAGCAGATTTCACGGATTCAAGCAGAATCTGGTTGCAAAATTCAGATTGCTTCAGGTAAGGGCTTTTAAAAAATAGATATCAATTTGATAGAAATCAGTATTTTGCAAAAATGTCCAGATTTGTTCGTACTTTGCTTGTTGCTTGGGTAAGTATATATGCGACTGGTGTTTTCCTTGCACTTCTGGAGTTGAACTCCCAAATGAGAACCAGAAGGATCAGAGCAAAGGTGGGCCCGGAGGTAAGGCCTCCTATGTGGCTTCTGGGATAAACGCTCCCTCAGCTCTGTGGCCAGACATGGCCCCTTCCCAAACACCTGCCACTCTAGGACCTGATGTTTTCTGCACCAGAATGTTATGCCAGACACAGTGGCATAGTGGGACCTGTAGGAATCCTATGGCTTTGGGGTCACTCCTTGACTGCACGCTGGCTCCCATGGATGAAGCTGTCCCTTCCCTTTTTGGGAAGAGGATAGTTGGGGGTCCTGGCTGAATACGTACTCACTGAACATGTTTTAGGACCTTTCCTAGCTAGGCCGATTTGACCGTGCAATTATGGAGAGAGATGGAGTGAAGAACAATTTTTATTTGATTTATGGTTTTATCATCTAATTTGAGTTTGACCTCTTTCCATCACAGAGGAAGGAGTTTGAAGGGCATTTGACTAGAGAAATATTTGTCATTTTAAAAGATACTTATTACAGTGTCTTGAAGGCAGTAACTCCTGTTAGCTATTTCTCTTTTATTTTTTTGAGGAAGGATTTTAAGAAGCAAATTTTTTTAGGAACAAAACAAGGCATCATGTGTGGTGTTGGAAAGTAATGTGTTTCTCTTGTTGAGTGGCCCAGTTCCACATCGATGTCACTGATCTCTTGGGACATTCATGCAGTAACCGGTCTGGTCCTGATGTGCATGTCATTAGGTTCCTTCCTAGTGTACTAGCTTATTAGCCGTGTGCAGGCAAATGACCATTAAACTACACATGGAGAGACTGAGAAAGAGCATGATAAAGTGACTTAAACAACTACTAGCATGCGAGTGGGTCAGAAATGAAGCTGAGATGTATCAGGACCAACTCAAACCTCTGTCGTGTCCTTCTGGCTTCCCCTGTGGGACTTGTTTCTACTTCAAGAACCTAGGTGGAGCTACCAGCTTAATATTCTGTCCACAAGTGGAAGCAAACTGTCTTTTTCTGGGAGGCTGGGCCTCTGTGGGGCTGGCATAGGAAGCCCCTAGAGAGACAGTCTGTACAGAGGCAGAGGTGCACATGCCCGATGCCCACCAACACCCCTCATCTTCTTGATTCTTCTTATAGAGAGTTCTGGGATTCCAGAGAGGCCCTGTGTACTTACCGGAACCCCAGAAAGTATTGAGTAAGTTTATTTTATTTACTTTTTCTTTCACTCTTCTTCCTCCTTCCCCAAATGGGGAGAAATGGAAGGGCAACACTGTTAATGAACACTGTCAATCTGTGCTGCAGTCTGGCCACACAGGCAAATAATTCTCTAGAGAAGAAAATCTGGGAGGTTACTGTGCCAGGGGTTTTTCTGTCCCCTTAAATCCATGAGGTATCACCTTTGTTCTAAACCCCGGAGCTGTCATAACATCTTCAATCTAGGGTCTCAGGAGTGTCCATTCACCCCACCTGAATGCTCTAATCAACTTACTTCTTCCCCATTAACACCTCCTTCACCTGAGCAGGTCTGGATTAGTAAGTCAGTCACTTGGTGAACTACTGAGAATCCTGGTACCAGGTCTTTTGGCCAGGACTGATCCTGTTACCTTTCTGATATTTGTGAACCAAATGAATCAACTCTTCGTGACCTTTGCTCTACTCAGAGGGCCATACAGACTGGCCAGAGGATGTCTTGCCTTTTGGCACCCTTGCAACAGCCTTAAGACTAACACTGCTTTCCTACCCTGTTACTCACATGCTCAGAACCTTATGCCAGGTGCAGGCCTCATAAATCCAAGAATCTCCCGGGAAAGGGGAACGTACTGCCTTAGAGCCTGCTCACTGTCCTTTTTCAGTCTACGGAGCGGCACTGCATTTGGGGGCGGGGTGCTAAGGTTATATCTGACTCAATAGGTAGGGTTGTTTTATTGTTTCCACTTCTCAGGGAGTCTAGATGAGCTTAAATTCTCTTGTTCTGCCATCACATTGCAAGCAGTGAACCAGAATAAATATCGCTGGCAGGTGTGCATTACAGGGCAAGCTGGATGGTTTTGCTGGAGTCAAGACATTTTTCTTCCAACACAGGTTAATCTAGTACACTAGCAAAATATTAAAAAGCTGCTGTAACTGAGAAGATACACGAAGCTGATTCTGTACACAAAGGCTCAACACTACGAAAGGCAACCTCTATTTCCTGCCTTTCTCTTCTTTCTTCCTACTCTTCTAACCATTCCTGCTTCGTGTCTACCCAAGGAGCGGAGGCAGTGGGATTATAACTTTAGGAGGAAACAGACTGCGTTTTCTTCAGTGAGCAGCACAGCCAGACTGTTTAGTAGCTGAATTCTTCTCCATTAGAGAAGCCAAAAAGCAGATCGTGTGTGGCGATTCAGAGAATAAATACGAGAATTGCCAGCCGGGAGAAATTCTGGTGCAGAAAAGGAGATGAGCACAGCACATGACTTTGGTAGTCTGGGTTGTGCTGCTGCAACATTGCAGTTTCCCTCCCCCGCTGCCAAATAAATCAACACAAATGGCAGGACACTTGACATGCAGGGTCCCAACTTGGCTGACATGGAAAGCTCAAAGCAGGTGTCTGAGTGCGCAGCTGCGTCCAGCACCGCCTCCCCCTTCCCACCTCTTGGAACCAAACTGGGATTCGTAGCCTTAGCTTAAAAGTCATAGAGCAGTGTTGTTGGTTTGAAGCAGAAGCGTGGAGTATGGGAGTTCAGACAGTGAGTACTAATCCTTGCTCTTTTCCCATCTTTCTCATTGCTGGCTATCTCTCCTGCCTGCATTTATTTAACAAATATGTATTGAGTATACTCTGTGGGAAGGATCATGTTGGAACAGAGAGATGTAATGGGGTAAAAGATGGTCTCTGCCCCCCAGAGCAGCTTTCATCCTAATAGGAGACGACACGTTTGTGGAGGCACAAGCGTGAGCAGAGAGCAGGCTTGAAAGGGGTGGGGTCTGGCAATAGCCCGATCATCATGGCTCTGTGTTGCAGCGTTGGTACTGTGGTGTGTGTTGCTTTTAAATTCCAGCCCAGTAGCGTGGCGGATGGCAGAGAGACCTCCGGGTTGTGGGGGCAGGAGCTGGAGCTGGATGGAGGGCTGCCCTGACTCCCTCAGGTTTTCCCCTCAGTGCTGTTTGCCTGTCTTGCACATAGAGCCTTCCTGTAATGCTGGTTCTCTTGTGGTTTTTTTCCCTCCCAAAGACAAGCCAAACGACTCCTGGGGCAGATTGTGGACCGCTGTCGAAATGGACCTGGCTTTCATAATGACATAGACAGCAACAGCACAATCCAGGAGATTCTCATTCCTGCATCTAAAGTGGGTCTGGTCATCGGCAGAGGAGGGGAAACAATCAAGCAGTTGCAGGTATGTGAGCCCAGAGCCTGGAGCACGGCGGCCATCCTCAGCAGTTCTTCAGCTTCTGGGCCCTGGAGATCTGCTCTCGGCAGGCATTCCCTGGTGGGGCTGGCTTTGTGCAGCTGAGGCTTCCTTCCTCCTTTTGACAGTTTCTGAACATACACCACGGCCATGCCTGATGCCAAGTACTAGGCCAGGTGTGCCCTAGCAGGGGCCCCTGTGAACTTCCAGCAGCCTTTTTGGTAGTGAGCTCTGTGAGGGCTGCTTTTATCATCAGAGGACAGCATCTCAGACAAAATTGTGTGTTTGGAGTCAGGGGCTCTGACTCAGCATTCCTCCTCACTAATTGGTTGGTTTTAAATGTGCTCATTTACTTTTTGAAGGTTCGGGGTCTTTGTGTGTCAAAAAGGGCAAGTGCTGGCTTCACTGTTGTGATGGAGCTGAAATAATCGCCGTTGTTTTCTTTTTATGTAAGAGCCTATTAGTGAGTGAATGCTCCATGAGCATTAGCTGCTGTTAGTGCCAGAATCCCTCATCTGAGACACTTGGAAGCAGACAGGTTTCAGGATTTGACACTGCCAGCAAGTTCTGGGGCTATACCCCGAAATCAAATGCATATTTCTATAGCTAAATAGAATAATACTCAGAGAAGGGCAAAAAATATACTGACATGAGTTCAGTTATGCTGCCATATTAGTTATAAGCAAACATTTCTTTCCGAAAAGGGATTTTGCAGTTGCGAGTAAAGGATTGTGGCTTCCCTTGCGTGCCCTCTCATAATGCGGTCCTTGGGTCCTGGTTGTAAGGATGGTATCCTCATGTAGATCAAGAGTTTGTTATTTGGGATCCCAGCCTCCAGATTGTGGTCCCCCACTCATTAGCTCTGTATCCAAGGGCAACATGCTCTGAAGTAGAAAGATGGCAGGACTTCACTCACAGTTCCGCAGAAATTCTGATCAGATCATGTGAAATGGAGTGTGTGCCCAGTGCATGGCATTCAGTAAAAGTAGCTCCTTCGTGCTTAGCCACTCCAGGGACTGGAAAAAGTGTAAAGAATCATTTTAGGAGATAGTTTTACATACCCCGTTTGGACATGGGCTTACCCGACCTGTGTCTGCTGTCACAGAAGCCAGCTTTGTGGCCCGGTTTGCAAGGCAGCCCCTGGTGGTGGGTGGGATGTGGGCTTCTGGTGGGTGTGACTGGATCCCATTTTGTGCTGCCCTGCACCCTTATTCATGACAGTGAGGGCTGTGCCGGTGTGTGTCCCCCACAGGAGCGGACAGGCGTGAAGATGGTCATGATCCAGGACGGTCCCCTGCCCACGGGAGCAGACAAGCCTCTTCGCATCACTGGAGACCCATTTAAAGTACAGGTAGGGAAGAAACCGTGGGGTGGGTGAGTCCTGGACATGGGCCTATGACTGTGGTAACCTAGAGCTTTTATCTTCCTCGAACCACTATGAAACTGGCTGTTCCCTATCAAAGATAAACTGTTTTCCTCAACAAAGTTGGGCGATGAAAAGAATCTAGTTTTGTGCTGCCTAAAACCAGAGTGCTTAGCTACTTATGGCTGTTTAAATTCACTCAAATTAAATAAAAACTGAGCTCCTCATGTACACTGGCCACATCTCAAGTGCCCAGTAACACCTGAGGCTGGCGGTGCGCGTTCTGGACTGTGCATGTGCACAGCATTTGCAGGCTTTTGCCAGTAGCACGGGTCAGGCGCAGTTGGTTTTCGTTGTTTCCCCCACATCATCCCTCCAGGTGCAGTTGTGATTTGCTGATCTGTGGTAGCTTAAATGCAGGCTCTGCTTGGCTATTATTTGCCTGCTTTCTTCTGGGCTTATTTTGCAAGCCCTTGGGCTGAGGTTGGAGGTGAGCACAGGTACCAGAGCCACCCAAGTGGCCTTGGCTGTGCACCTTCATAGCGAGTGTCGTGCTCCCTGAGCCTCCTGGGGAAACAGCCCCACTGGCTGAAAGCAGTAAGGGGCTTGGTTTGCAATCCCCTGGGGTGGTCCTATCCTTCCAGCTCTTGCTAGTAGCAGGAATTCAGGTGAGCGAAGGGAGTAGGGTTTTTGTCTGTTCAGTGAAACATGAATGTCCTTTTTTTCCTGACACCTGCAGCCTATCTTGCCATTGCCACATTCAGAATAGCTCCAGGGGGGTGCTCCTCGGCGAGCCAGGCCACCATCAACAACGGGTCTTCTCTGGGAGCATTGGGGTTTTCTCTGGGAACAGTGAAGGTTTCTATCCCTGGCAAAATATTTCCCCTAATTCTGAACCCTATCCTTCATCTAAGCTGGTCAAGGTACACCTGTAAAATAAGTTTTGGAACAGGAGCAAAGGCAGTGGTGGACATGGTTCTGCCCAGGGACTCCAGTCAGTGATGTGGTCCTTTGCTTCCGTCGGACTAGAGTCCCCATGGGCTGCCTCCTCCAGAGCTCCCGGCTTTCTCTCAGTGTGAACAGTTGGGTATTTAAGGAGTCACATTGCTTCTCGCCTTTCCCCACCCTACTCAGAATCCAGCCATGGGCTCCAGTATGATGGTGATGGACTCCAGACCTGTGGCAGGCTGAGGGTGCCCACAGAGTGCCTGCGTCTCGGCCGCCCTCCCTCAAAGGCCTTCTTTCTCTATCACAGCCTTTGATGGTGTCTTTTGTAGGGAAAAACCCCAGGCGAATGACATACCTTAATGTTTCATAAATTTGCAGGAAAATAATTTTAACTTAATGAGTTTTACTATTTTTTAAATCTTAAAACTGTATTTCACATTGTTTTATTATTTAGGAGATGGATTCTGCTATATTTATGGCACCTATATATCTCTTCAAACCGCGTAACATTTGCTATGTGTATGTGCATGTGTGTGTGTTTCTTTACCATTGTAATTGGCAGATGTAAACCCCTAAATCCTTAAGCATGTATCTCCTAAGAAAAACCAGGCCTAAGAAAACTATACTTCTAAAACATGATCTCATGTCTAGATTTCTCCACATGTCCTAAGGTTTAAATTGCTGTTGGGTTTGTTTTGTTTCTCCCCAGACACAGTTCTCACATTCCCTTGAGTTGTAAGGTACGGTAGGTCTTTAGTGTGGATTCCTGTGTGGCTGGTGCTGGCATAGGCTGGCCGACTTGCAGAGTTAGACTTACCAAGTGCATGTTGAGGGGAGAAGGGCATTGAATCTGGAGTGCCCCTGTGATGTGAAGTCTTGACAAAGTCCTCTCTGTCATGGACCTGCCCTCAGTGGGAGCTCTCAGATACCCCTTCCTGCTAGAAAGAAATGGCATCAAGAAACACCTAGGTCAATCCACTTTGTTGATCAGAAAGAAAAAGATTTAAACGTTTAAAAACACCTAGGGGCGTTAGGAATCCATTTGTGATCACATGCAGATGTGCTGACCCAACTGAGACTTTTTAAAGAAGGGGGACCCTTACCTGTGTGGACATTTGGGCAGTATAAAGAACACGTCACTTAAGATTTGATGCACACGTCCCCTATATGTCCCATAAGCAATAAGTGAATTGTGCTACAGCTGAGCGCCTTCTGAATGTTTAAACCCAACTTAAGAGGTTTTGATATTGAAATTTCAAGAAAAGTTTTATCTTTTTTCAGGATTTTTTTCTCATAATGTTTTTTGTTTGTGTTTATGCAGCAAGCAAGAGAAATGGTACTAGAGATTATCCGAGAAAAAGACCAAGCTGACTTTCGGGGTGTACGCGGTGATTTCAACTCCCGAATGGGAGGAGGCAGTATAGAGGTATGCTTAAATGACAGGTTAGTAGGCAAATAAGATGAGGATTAAAGTTGTACGTCAGAATTCTGTTAGCTCTTTAACCTTAAGCAAGTTAGTTAACTTTTGTCTCAAAACCTTTAAGAATTTGCCCACTTCTTGGGCAGGTGTGAGGGTGGACTTGGTCAGACTCGGCCTGCAGTGAGGAGAGCTGGCTGCATTTCCAGGCATGGGCCATTTCTCCTGGTTTTGAAGTTTTGCTTTAGAGGTTAACCAGTTGCCCAGGTAAAAACCAAAGTTCCTATGTTCTTGGTGATGTATATCATAATTCTATCAAACTCAGCAGCCTGTGTTTATTGATGAGGCTGCAGTGCGATCAGAATCTATTCTAGGCAAAATTTTGTTATATGCAACAACATGGTTGAACCTTACGAACGGTGTGCTCAGTGAAGTAAGACAGATACAGGACAAATGCTGTGTGATTCCACTTAATCTGAGGCAGCTAGAAGAGGCAGATGCATAGAGACAGAAAGTACAGTAGAAGCTGTCAGATGCTGGGGGAAGGAGGAGTTATTGTTTAACGGGTACAGAGTTGTTGGGGATGACAAAATATTTTGGATATGGATAGTGGTTACATATGGATACATTTGGATATGGATGATGGTTACACAACATTGAATATATGTAATGTCATTGAATCATGTACTTACAAGTCATTGAATGATAAATATTGTGTCTGTTTTAGCCACAACAAAAGAAAAATTAAGGAAAAAAATATATTTTAAAGAACTTCTAGGGCCAGGCATTGTGGTACACGCCTATAATCCCAGTGCTTTGAGAGGCTTAGACAGGAGTACTACTTGAGGTTGATATCAGCCTGGGCCATATAGCCAGACACTATCTCTACCAGAAAAAAAAAAAATTCTTTTAACTTAGCTGGGCGTGGCACATGCCTATAGTTGCACCTGTTCTAGAGGCTAAAGAGGGGAGATCACTCCTCCCAGGAGATCGAGGCTGTAGTGAGCTACAATTATGCCACTGCACTCCAGCCTGGGTAGTAGAGCAAGGCTGTGTCTCAAAAAAAAAAAAAAAAAGAGCTACAGGTATAATCAATGTGAATCAATGTGTATGGTGTGTTTATTGGGAAGCAAGATTACTACTTTTCATCTTTTATCTATCTGTAAGGTTTATTCATTTTTATATTTTGATCATGTCTCAAATTGGATGCATTTAACAGTTAAGAATGCAGTCATCAACCACAATATTATTCCTAAAAAGGGAAAAATATCCTTTATTTTATCATTTCCAGGAATGCACAGTAATAAAAACTAAGTTGTGTGTTTAAAAAATGTGTCCTGGGCCTGGCGTGGTGGCTCATGCCTGTAATCCCAGCACTTTGGGAGGCCGAGGCAGGCAGATCACTTGAGGTCAGGAGTTCAAGACCAGCCTGGCCAACATGGCAAAACCCCATCTCTACTAAAAAATGCAAAAATAGCCGGGCATGGTGGTGTGTGCCTGAAATCCCAGCTACCCAGGAGACTGAGGCAGGGAGAATGGCTTCAACCTTGTGAGGGTGGGGGGCAGAGGTTGCAGTGAGCCAAGATTACGCCACTGGAACCTGAGCAACAATGCAAGACTCCGCAAAAAAAAAAAAAAAAAAAATATATATATATATATATATATATATATATATGTGTCCTGGCCAGGCACGGTGGCTCACACCTGTAATCTCAGCACTTTGGGAGGCCGAAGCAGGTGAATCACCTAAGGTCGAGAGTTCAAGACCAGCCTGGCCAACAAGATGAAACCCCGTCTCTACTAAAAATACAAAAATAAGCCAGGCATAGTTGCAAGCACCTGTTGTCTCAGCTACTCAGGAGGCTGAGGTGGGAGAATCATTGGAATCCAGGAGGTAGAGGCTGCAGTGAGCTGAGATTGGGCCACTGCCCTTCAGCCTGGGCGACACAGTGAGACTCTTGTCTCAAAAAAAAAAAAAAAAAAAAAAAATAGTGTCCTTTAAAAAGACAAGTTTTTGAAAAGTTCTGATGAGGTTTGGTTTCTCTGTACCTAGGTGTCTGTGCCTAGGTTTGCTGTGGGAATTGTAATAGGAAGAAACGGGGAAATGATCAAAAAGATCCAGAATGATGCTGGTGTGAGGATTCAGTTTAAACCAGGTGGGTTTTGATTATTTAAAAATCCTTAGTGTTATAAGGATGATAAAACACCAAACAAAACAAGGGCTTGGCTACTGGTTCATGTGTGTTCACCTTTCTCTTCCTTGCAACATTCTGCTATCAGATTACCAATCTTAGTGTCTTCTCCTGCCCTTCCTTTCTCTCCCTGGATATATATTGGTCACCTTTCTCCAGAATGATTTCCAGGCCTTTTTTTTTTTCTTGGACTAGTAAAATGCATAGTATGTCAGCTTTTGATTTTGCCAAGTAGAATTTAAACATATATATATAATATTTATTTAAATATATGTAAGTATTAAAAATATATAAATTTTAAAATATATATATAATTTTGATTTTATTAAATTGGAGATAATTTAAACCCACATAAAAAGACAAAACATCTTACAATAGAGGACAAATTTTTAAATTTTATAAATTTGCCTTTATAAGCAAAATTTTCTACATGGTCTGAAAAGAGGAAAATATGGCAGGCTGGTTTCTGGGAACTGTTGCTGTAGCTCTACTCCATTGCCCTTGGCTTTTTCAAAGTCAAGTTTTCTTTTAGTTCTTTAATGATATATTTTTTTAAATGGTTATAACTGCATAAGATTTGAGCATTGATCGGAAACATGCGAAATGATATAATTACACACATTTTCCTATCAACCACATCACTCCCAAAGAGTCCCTGGAGCTGGCAATATTCCTGTTGCCCCTTTTGGCACTGTGGGGAAGAGTATTGATTGTGAATCAGATTAACCTTTGTTTCCTTCTAACATTGGGCTTTTTTCTAATCCTGTCTCTTACCTGGCTCCTCAGACGATGGGATTAGTCCAGAAAGAGCTGCACAGGTCATGGGCCCTCCCGATCGGTGTCAACATGCAGCGCACATCATCAACGAGCTGATTCTTACAGCCCAGGTGGGTTCAGCTCTGTGGAGCTCAAGTATTTCAAATGCAGAAGTGGAAAGTGCTACCCGGGGCTCCCCAGGCAGCACCACAGAGGAGTCGACCCGAGACGGTGCAAGTCACGTTATTGGAAGCCAGCAGTTTCTCTGCATCAGCCTCTTTCCTGACTTCATGGGATTTTTTTTTTTTTTTTGCTCTTAATTACTCTTCTACCTTATTTACCTCAGCATCTAGATTGCCTTTACACAGTAAATTTCTAGCCGTTTAAATCGTGGGGAAATATCATGCAGCTTGATCACCAAGTTTCAGATAATCAAGTGTAATTAATGTTAAACTATGTTAAGTGAAATCCAGTCCTAGTGGGAGAAAGCACTTCAGAGTCCTCCGAAGACCTGAAGCTGCCTTTATGCACTATTTTCATGCACATCTTTGGACTGTGAGCCAGCCTGTGTGACAGTGCTAGGAACCTCTATAACTGGCAGCAGGACTGAGGATAAATCTGAGAATGACCAGAACTGAAGAATAAAGCAAGAGATTGGAAATTATAGTCCCAGCTCTGACATCAGTCATGTGACCTTGGAGCAGCTTTTGAACCCCTGGATCTGGTGTTCTCAGCAGCAGACTCAGGCTTTTTACCAGGCAGTGCTCTCCCTGTGATCCCCTAAGAGCCATCTGGTGGTTCTTACTCAAATCACAAATGTGTAGGCCCCCACCCCAGATCTGCTGAATCAGAATTTCCAGGGGAGGATCTTGGGTATTAATTAGAGACCGAGACAACTCTTTGGTTTATAAAACAGCCACTAAATCAAGCTTGTTCAGCCAACGGGCTGCACGTGGCCCAGGAACGACATTGAATGCAGCCCAACACGAATTCGTAAACTTTCTTAAAACGCTATGAGATCTTTTTTAGGTTTTTTTTTTTTTTTTTTTTTTAGTTCATCAGCTAACATTAGTGTTAGTGTATTTTATGGGATTGTCCAAGACAATTCTTCTTCCAGTGTGGCCCAGGGAAGCCAAAAGATTGGGCACCCCTGCTCTAAATGATCTGTAACATCCTTTTTTGTGAGAGTTTATGAACCTTGGCCAGGTGTGGTGGCTCACAGCATTGTGGTAATCCCAGCATTTTGGGAGGCCAAGGCAAGCGGATCACCTGAGGTCAGGAGTTCGAGACCAGCCTGACCAACGTGACGAAACCCTATCTCTACTAAAAATAGAAAATTGACTGGATGTAGTGGCTCACAGCTATAATCCCAGCACTTTTGGGAGGCCAAGGCAAGTGGATCACCTGAGTTCAAGAGTTGGAGATCAACATGGTGAAACCCCATCTCTACTAAAAATACAGAATTAGCCGAGTATGGTGGTGCATGCCTGTAATCCCAGCTACTTAGAAAGCTGAGGCAGGAGAATTGCTTGAACCCAGGAGGCGGAGGTTGCAGTGAGCCAGGATCCCAGGAGGCGGAGGTTGCGGTGAGCGAAAATCCCGCCATTGCATTCCAGCCTGGGCAACAAGAGCAAAACTTCATCTCAAAAAAAAGAAGTTTATGAACCTTGAGCTGCAGAGGCTCAGATGTTTGGGAGAGAACCTCGTCTTAGATCTGTGGCATGCCCAGAAAGTTGGCTGTGCGCTCGTGTGCATGTGTGAACATAAATTCCTAAAATCGCCTTGTTTCCTCGGCAGTTATCTCTCATAAAAGCAGAATGTCGGGGGAAAGCACTCCAATTACCTCTTCTGCTGGTTTAGATTCTGGGTAAACGTTCAGTTTACTTTTAGTCAACATGAGCAGGTTTCGCCAAAATTTCTTCAGTGTGTTGAAAGTCTGTGCAGCTTCTGCCTTCCACAAAATAGCTCTTAGCTTGACAGATTCACCCTCAACATTTAAAAGAGTTTAAAAAACGCAGCTCCAGAATGACTCAGAGGACAGCAGCTGGAATGAGACTTGTTGCCTTCTGAATGAAAGGACTCTTCCTCTGCCAGGTGTTAGATTTAGGTTTTTCTGTGCTCTGGGTGAACAGTGGGAGAATGATTCAGAGACTTCTCCCATGGAGAGGAGGCTCTGGCCGGTTCCCTCTGTCTCTCCCTTCTAAAGTAGCCCCGAATGCTCACTCTTGAATCTGTTGCTGCTGCTGCTTGAGAGCACAACAACCCAAGAATAAAATCCATTCCTCCTTCTTGCTGATTGGAGTGCCAGGGGTCGTGACTCACAGCAGTGCCAGGTTGGGGAGAGTCAGCAGGCTGTGCGCACCTGACTTCCCATAGGCCCAGCATGTGTCCACCGCAGGAAAGAGCCACCTCAGCTGCAAGGGAAAAACCAGCTCTTGATTCCAGTGAGGAAAGCTCCAGGGAAAGGCCACTGGGCTTCAGCCTTGGTGTTTGTATCTGCCTGCCTATTTCTATTGGGTTCATTTGAGCTGTTCTTGTAACCACGTGCGTGTATCTGCACATGTCCTCCCCGGATGCACCTGTGATTGGTGTTAATTCTGGTTGGAAAGAGCCCTTGAGAATAGGAAGTGTGGAAAGGTGCTAGGTTCTGATGAGTGGCGTTGATTACATCCTGTCACTTCACCTCCCTGGAGAAGGGGAGCAGTGGTGCTGTGGCAGTGGCAGTCACTAGAGCCCTGTGATCTTTCCAGGAAAGAGACGGTTTTGGAGGCCTGGCAGTAGCCAGAGGAAGAGGTCGTGGCCGTGGCGACTGGAGCGTGGGAGCCCCTGGTGGCATCCAGGAGATAACATACACAGTGCCAGCCGATAAGTGTGGCCTCGTCATAGGCAAAGGTAAGAGGCAGCTGGGGTTTCACGCCCCCTCCAGCTGTTTGGCTCGAGGGAAGGCAGGTCATATGGCCCTCTGGAACCTGTGGGGAAGTCCCTTTGCAGCCACAGGCTGGGGTTGCCCGGTCTGGGGGCAGTAGCTACCTTCTGCCAAAAGCCTGCTTGGCGTGGTTCTCTGAGGCTGCCGATGGGCCTGTTGTGAAGAGCAAACTGACGTTTCCCCTGTGAGTATGGACAGACAACAGTAAACCCCCACCTGTTGAGGCAGCTTAGGGTGTGAAAAGAGACCCTGCACAAGATGGGGGCCCTTGTCAATCGACTGGTAATTGACTCACCTCCATGGAACCTAGAGGGACAATTAAGATGATGTCTTCCATGAAAATTCCTTCTTGACAGTGTGTCACTTCTCTCCCTTAGCGGATTTGAGTATTTGGTCTTGGTCCGCACAACGTGGGAGAATGGTTTTTATCCTTTCTACAGGATATAAGGATAAGAACTGTTTTTTTTTTTTTTTATCATGGCTGCTCTGTGGAGCAAGTAAACATTGATTTGTTAGTTGTTTCTAGGCATTTTGGCAACATTAGGAGGAAACCCTCATTCATGGCTACCGTAGTCCTTCCGAGCCTTCACTGAGAAACAGGAGAGAGAACAGGCATATTTCTCAGCTATTGGCAGCAGCTCATCTTGGTCAGCCTTGGGACCCAGAAAGGCTGCTGAGACCAGGGCCGAGGCTGTGGGGCCTTTCCCCAGCATGGCAGCAGGGCTTGGCCTCTGTGGGGTTCTGAGCCACGCCTCGATGTCAGCGGGGGACTCCCATCGTCACTGGGTTTCGTATTTGCCTTCGTTAAGTATTTGACAGCCTGTGGAGAAAATAGTCTTCTCTCCAGAGTTTCTCGGATTTCTTTGATCACCAAATACCCCTTAGCAGCTTGAGGGGTGCTCGTATTTCACAGGCAGGACTTGGGGATGCTTCACCAGCAGAGACCTCCAGAGCTGGGCAGGGCGGTAGCCCCCCCACACTCACCTCCCAGGAGCTGTCCTTGTCCCTGCTCACGGACACTGGGTTTTATGCTCTTGCAAAATGCAAGAAACCATGTTGTCTTTTAGATGATGAACCATTCAGAGCTGGTAGGAACAATATGGGTTTGTGTTCTTTTGCTCGCAGGTGTATGGGCTGATGAGTGTTTTGGGGATATTGCAGGCTGTGCCAGAGGCTGCCAGAAGTCACACACTGCACAGGCCATCAGCCTGACTGCTGTGAGACTGCAGCTATTTGATCCCTGTAGGGTGAGGATTAGCTATCTAGCTTTCTTGGCCTTCTGCAAATCATTTTGTCAGCGAAGTTTTCATTTGCTTATGTCTCTACACCCTGACCAAGCGTCATTGCCTCGCCATGACGGGTCCTCACAGTGAGCCCTTGGTGTGACAGAGAGCCCCTCGTAGTTTGTTCTCCACAAAGTCATCCTGAGTGATTCCTAGGAAACATTGACAAGAACGAAGCAGTCACTGATATTGTGTCCCATGCTTGAATAGCAGCCTAAAACTCTAATGTCTCAGATGTGAGAGGGTCTTTCTATGACACACACACACACACACACACATACACACACAGACACACACACACACCCCCTCGGGGCCGGTGTGAGGCATCTCTTTGCCTTGAGACAGGCACCTGGGCAAGGGAGAAAGGAGCCCCACACAGTCAGGCCCAGCTTTCCTTGGCCTCTGGCCTGGACAGACACGAAGCCTCCCTGGCCCCTGGTGGATTTCCATGATAAACACGGCAACATTGACAGATAGCGCAGCCAGCCTCCTCTTGTCAGCCAGGCCTTTTAGCAGGTTTGATTAATTGCTTTACGATTTCACATCCAGCTGGGGGGCCACTGGTGGGGCACTTCTGCCCCCCGTCAGGTAGAAGAATGGAGCGGGCTGCTGAATGAGTCTATAGACAGCCACCATGTGCCAAGCTGGTGACCTCATTTTAAAGGAAGATGAACTTAAATTAGCTCCTTCTGGCCCCAAGAGGTTTTATGGCGCCTCCTCACCTTATTAGCATGCTCCCGAGGCCTGGGGATGAGGGTCCCAAGGCCCAGCGGTGAGGGCCAGGCCTCCACTGTCTGGGGACCCCAGGGCTCTCAATCTCAGACACTTGCACCCATGTGCTTTTGCCTCCAGACCAAGCGAATCTGGCTGGAGGCTGGTAGGATTCCCTCGAGTCTTAGGTGTGTCTGTGAAAATTGTCTCCGTTTTAGTCTCTATTTTTTTTTTTTTTTGGAGATGGAGTTTTGTTCTTGTTGCCCAGGCTGGCACTATCTTGGTTCACTGCAACCTCCGCCTCCCGGGTTGAAGCGATTCTCCTGCCTCAGCCTCCTGAGTAGCTGGGATTACAGGCATGCGGCACCATGTCCGGCTACTTTTGTATTTTAAGTAGAGACGGGGTTTCTCCATGTTGGCCAGGCTGGTCTCAAACCCCCGACCTCAGGTGATTCGCCCGCCTTGGCCTTCCAAAGTGCTGGGATTACCACCGCACTCGGCCAAGTTCCTATTCTTTATTCCTCTCCAAAAACCGTTGCCTAGGAGCACACTTTTCATGGGGCAGAGAAGATAAAATGTATGGCTTCTGAGTAAAGGGCAGAAATAAAGATTCCCCAGGAGGAGCTCACACTGGCCCAGAGGCAAATCAGAGCTGTGGGCATTGGCCTGGTGTGCCCCCAGGAAGAGGCGAGTATGGCCAGGGTGGAAAATACAGGGATGCTTCTCCAAAACTCGGCAGTACTTTACGGAAATCACAAGCACAACACTTGGTTTTGTTGATTTTTTTTTTTGAAACCACCCTAAACTTAACTGACCTATTCTGCATGTGACCTTATCTGCATGCCAGGTCTCCTGGCATCTTTCCTTCCTTATAAGGGCTGCTTCCACTACTATCAGGAAGGACCACCTGCCCGGGTCTCCTTTTTCGCTCCTTGACCCCTGTAGAGTCCTGCCAAGAGGTAGCTTATGTCTGCCCTGAGCCTCCCCTCCCTCCTGGCCTGATAGGTTGTTGAGGCGGGGCTTTTCTGGCAGTGCGTGGAGGGAAGCTTGGAGTGTTTGGATGGTTGTGGACGGTGTCTTGGGGAGGTGGCGCATGACATTTAGGGTCTATTTTGACTGGGCAGGGAGGAGTGGCTGACACTGGCACCTGGTCTTTGCTTTTGATCATTGCAGCTCACTGCTGTTCTTTACCAGCTTTGGAATGGATTGCCTCTTTTTCCACTTTCGCCAAACTCTGCCCAAGTTATCCTTGTATGCAGGCTTGTCTTAACAAACCCCCATCCCCCGCGGAGTTGAGCAGAGCAGACCCGCAGGTTATTCAGAAGAGTCCAGCCAATCCAGTCATTGGTAGCTGCAGGAGCCTTTATTACACACATTTCATTAAGAGACTGAGACTCTCACAGGTTTTTGAAAGAGACCAACTACATTTTCATTAGCTTTGCTCCACCCAGGCTTCTTTGACCCCCACCCCATCCTTGCACTACCTGTCTAGACCCATCACCCCTTGGCAGAGGCAGAGTCTTGAGAAGGATGGGATACTCAAGGCCCGAGTGGGCTCCAGGCATGGTTGGGGCCTGTGGTCATGTATTTGGCCTGTGGAAAAAGTTGCCCACAGCCAGGCTCAAGGCCCCAGTTGTGCAATGGAGGGGCCCTTGGGTCACTGTTCTTGTGCTAAGCAGGGCAGTGCTGTTCCCAGCTGGGTGGGAGCCCCACAGCAGGCCCCCAGGGGTGAGCACCATGGTGTGGACCCACAGGCCTCAGCTCACACCTGGGCATCCACATGGAGGTGCCACATGGCATCTGTGGCCTCAGCTTGGCTTTGAGAAAAAGTCCAGCTTCACTCCAAACAGCTAGTTTTGCAAGTGAGAGAGCCCTGGTTTTGTGAGAACCACTTTAGAGTGAATAGAGAGGGTTCTCTGCTGTCAGGGCGAGTGTCCTGTTCTGGAGTGAAGCGCCCCACAGCCTCAGGGGTTGCCACAGCAGCTGCTCACTCTTCTGTCTGTGTTGTGCTATCTGCAGGGGGCGAGAACATCAAAAGCATCAACCAGCAGTCAGGGGCGCATGTGGAGCTCCAGAGGAACCCCCCTCCCAGCAGCGACCCCAACCTGCGGAGATTCACCATCAGGGGGGTTCCCCAGCAGATCGAGGTGGCCAGGCAGCTCATAGATGAGAAAGTTGGCGTACGTACCAGGTTCTTCCCCCACCGGCTTAATCATAGCTGTTTTCTTTTGGATGTCCAAGGTACCAGCTTTTCCCACAACCTTGTGCTTGTGCATGTGGGTTCTCACCTCACATGAGGGCAGCCCCCTCCTGCTTTGCCAAGGGGGAGGGTCAGCAACCTAGGGAGTGCCAGAGCCAGGCCCAGAAGCAAGGAAGGAATCCTGGCAGGGTGCACCAAGGCCACAGCAGCCCAGGCCCCACAGCTGTCCCCTGCAGGCTTAGACAAGCGGCTGGGGCAGCAGCCTCCCCGCCAGCACTGCCCCGGGACTCTGCTGGCATCGCCCTGGCGGCCAGCCCAGCAGGCAGCTTTCATTGACTCTGGCTTTAGTTTCAGGCACCTCAAGGCAGATAAAGAAAGGGAGTGTTGATGGAGGACAGATGGGCCACTACTCACCTCAATGGGGACGTAGAATGGCAGAAAGAGCCTTGGGCCTGCCTAAGTTGACGGGAGAGTCAAGCAGGTTGGTCCCTACCCCCAGGGTGATATGCCAGGGCAACTGTGGTGGTGCCAGAATTAGCTGTGTGGTGGTATTTGTCACTGGAGGGCAGGAGCCATCTCTGCAAAGGAAGGCTAGTGTGAGTGCACAGGCGCCCTTAGTTCACTCAACTCCAGCCCCCCAAAAGCTGGGGTTTGCCATGGGGTGGGCCCGGGCAGAGGGCAGAGTTGTGCAACCAGCAGTGGGTGAGAGCTCCCTCTGTGCCGCCACAGGGGACCAGTATTGGAGCACCTGGAGCCTTCGGACAGAGTCCCTTCAGCCAGCCACCTGCCCCACCTCATCAAAAGTGAGTCTTTCGCATCAGCCTTGCCTGGGAGAATTCACTTGCTCCCAATAGATCCACGGTCTTCCTTTCCAGCTCCTTCTAGGGAGGGCTAGCCAGGGCCTGAAGTCCTGGGGGTGGGCGGGACTCGTTTCTTTTCCTCTCACTGGCAGTCCCTCCAGCCTGTCACTCACTGACTTGAGCAGTGGGGTGGGAACCTCCCGGAGGACAGAGGGTCTTCCTGTCCCACCGCGCCCTGGAGGAGAGCTCAGTGCCAGGGCTGGGGGAGGGCCAAGCCCTGCATGGGCGGCGCTCAGTTGCATCGTGTTTCCTTCCCCTTTTCCCAGCGCCTTTCCTCCAAGGAGCTCCGGGTGCTTCCCAAACATGGCTGCCAAGGTGAACGGGAACCCCCACAGCACCCCCGTGAGGTAGGTGACCTGCTGCGATCAGCTGGGGGCAGACGAGACTAGGGTCACCACTTGGTCACTGCCTACAGGCAAGGGTCCAGTGATGCCTGGCTGGGGTGAGGGAGGGGAGCAGTGAAGAGGGAGACACCCACAGGAACGAGTGACTCTCTTGTCATCCACAGTGGTCCTCCGGCCTTTCTGACCCAGGGCTGGGGCAGCACCTACCAGGCGTGGCAGCAGCCCACACAGCAGGTCCCAAGTAAGTGACTCGGGGTGGGGAGTGCAGTGTAGTGCATGCCCTACAGAAAGGCTGGGGCCCACAGAAGTCAGGGGGCTGAAACACCCTCACTTTAACTCAGCAGGCCCAGGATGCCCCTCCCAGATGATAAGGAGCCCCCCGGGTAGAGCTTGTGGCCACCCGCAGGCCATACTGGAGGGTGCGCATGCTCAGGGAAAGGCCCCACATTTGTGAGGGAAACTGCACAAACCTCAGGCAGGCTGAGGACTCCGGGCTGGCTTTCGGCCCACCTGTCCTCCCCAGAGCTCTGGGCCTCTGGCACTCTTGTTCCCCACACGTGGGTGGGCCGTAGGTATGGGTGGAGCCAGCTTCTGCCCCTCCTCTTCTGGTGGAGAAGGGCCCGGCTGCTGGCCCCCTCGTTCCCTCCCCCGGCTTTGGGTGGCTGCCTTCCTCTCCCCTCTCAGGCTTCCATCTCCTGACTTTTCAGAAGCAAAGTTAGGGAATGACCTCTGCTGCATGCCGCCTCTCCAGGGAAGCTGGTTGTGAAGGAGAATGTTCTGGTGGGAATCCGAGCCAGTGCCCACTCTCCCCTCAGCAGCTTCAGGAGCCACCGTTAGGTTTCAGAGCTGGTCTGGCCGCTGTGGCATGGCCTCCACAAAGCACAGCACAACCCTTACCTTAGTACCAGCCAGGCTCTCTTGACCCATCTGAGTTTCCATCTGTGTCTGGAGAGCCTTCTTCAGTGTCTGCGGATTCTCACAGCACCCAGGCTGCAGGCCCGGCCTCACAGCCTGGCTCGGAGGGCCTGAGCCCCCTTCCTGGGGTTCTGCCACTCAGCCTTCCAGAGAGTCCTGGGGCCAGTGCTGTGTGGCCTTAGGCACACACCGCCTTCTCTGGGGCTCCACTTGTCACATGTAAAAGGAAGGGCTTGGGAGTGAATTCTAAGGTGCTTGCATGCTCTGAAATTGTTGAGTTGTGTTCCTTCCCTTTTTCCCCAATATTTTCTTACGAAACGTTTCAGGCATCATTGAACGCTCCACAGGGAGCACCTGCACACCACCCAGATCCCACCGTTCCCTTTCCCTCTGCTTGCTTCTCCATGGGGTCCGGCCCTGCTTTGTCTCCCCTGACCTCTTGGTGGGAGCTGCGCTCACGGTGCCAGGGCCTTTGGGTGCTGTTCTCGTCTGAGGGAATCCTCCAGGCAGCAAGGTGGCCAGGATTGACTCTGGAGACACTGGGGCCTGGGAGGCCTTTGGGGCAAATGGCTCCCTGAAGGGGTTGCTGCCAGCTTTGCCTGCTTTGGAGCTGGCAAAGGCCTGTGGAAAGAGGAAGGGGGAGCGCAGGAGCCCCGGAGGTCCTGCCGCGGTCAGGCAGCCTTCGCCTCAGGGGTTGGGCTTGGCTCACTAGTTTGTTCAGGGGCTTTGTGGCTGAGAACTGGTTTGGGTTGGTGGAATAGTGTTTGGCAGCAAAGTCCTGCTCGCTGGCGCCCTCTGTGCCTGAGGGAAGAGTGTCTGCTGCCTGTCACTCCCTCGTCCTGCCCCTGTGGGAGGACGTGGGGCGTCTCCTTCCCTCCTGACCCTGCTGCGTGCTTCCTCCCACACTCCTCCTCAGCCTGCAGTTAGTGAACTAGTGGAGAAAGCGTTTGGCTGTGCGCTCTCCGCAGCGGCTCGTCCTTCCTGCCTGCTTCAGGCTGTAGTCCCCACAGGAGACAGGATAGTGAGGGGGTCTTTTGTGAGCCTTGACAGGTGAACACTTGAGCCAGCTCCAACCTGGGCAGAAGGAAAGGTCCTGACTGACTTACTGCTGTGGTCAAGTCTTTGAAACTGCTCCTATTCCTGGCAAGGTGCTGAGGCTCTGCTCCCCCATGCCAGCTGTTTCTCCGCCTCTCCCAGCCTTCACTGCCCACACAGCCTACCGGGTGTACCCAGGTCCTGCAGGGAAGAGAAGGGCAGGACCACCCCGACACATGCATCCCCTTTCCCTCTCCCCAACCCCAGCATGGCCTGAGGCCGGGCAGGGTCAGGGAGCCCGCTGGTACTGCCTACCGCTGCGCCGAGTGGCCCCTGTACTTCACTGGTCCAGAGGCACAGCCACCAGCCCTTGTGCAGAGGCCCAGGCGAAGAGCGTGGTCAGCAGCCCCTGGAGTCTTTGTCCTTTGGAAGGCTGATTGGCGAGCCCCAGAACAGCAGTGGCTGTGGCCCTTGAGCCCCCTCTGTGGACCCACAGCTCGAGGCTCCATCTGAACAGGGTCAGGCTAGTCTTGCTAGTTGCCTTGTGAGGAACCACCCATCTGCCCAGCCCTACCCTTACAGAGATCTTAGTTACACCCCTCCTCCCGGCCTTGCCAGCTGCCACCTCCTTTCCAGGCAGGGCTGTGGAGCCGTGTGTGGCCAGGAGTGAGGTGGAGGAGTGCAGGGCAGGGCCTGCAGTCGGCAGGCCGAGGCCGAGGCTGAGGAGCCGGAAGGCCTGACTGCTTTTGTGTTCTTCGCACAGGCCAGCAGAGCCAGCCACAGAGCAGCCAGCCCAGCTGCAGCGAGGCCTGGGAAGACTATTACAAAAAGCAGAGTGAGTGCCCGGCCCTCCTCACATGCGGCTCCGGTGGCAGTGTCCCCTCCAGCCCACAGACTTCATAGTCCAAGGCTTGCTGTCGCCTTCCCCGTGTGCCTTGAGCTCATTATTTCTTCACCCTGCACCCCGGCGCCTGCCTGCCTGTCTCTGTCAGGAGTCCGGGCATAGTCAGTCAGTGACCACAGGCTGCCCTGCTGCCTGGCACAGACCTGCCATCCTCTCCTTCATTCTCCCCCTGCTGGGCCCAGCGGCATTTAGAGGTGGGCATGGTGCCTGGAAGTGTGGTCTCCTTAGGGACGGAACGATTCTGGTTGGCGCTGCCTGGCCGGCAGACCGCCTGGGCGTCTTGTTCTCGGTCTCAGTGCTTCAGGGCCGATGAGAAGAGAGGGGAGACTCAGGGAAGGGGGCCATACCTGGGCACTGGAGCTGGGTGCTTGGTTTCTCCTCTTAATTAGGCCCATTTTCTAACTACCAGAAACGAAGCCAGCCTTCGGAGCAGGGCCAGGGACCCAGCAAGCAGGTCTCCAGGGAGTCATCTAAAATTAGTACCGAACTCTGGATAGAGTCCACAATGACTGCACCGGAGGATTGGGGTCTTGTTTAAAGAGGAATCTCGCATGCCTGGTGTCTGGAGGGCGTTTCCTGCTGGTTGGAAAAGATGGGGTTGAAGGCCACCACAGAAATGGTACCCCTAGTGCTGGAATCATCGCCGGGTTCATGGCCCTTCTAGGGGCTGGAGGTGGGAGTGTTGAGTCATTGTCACCAGGGGACCTGGTGCGAGCTCAGCTGCCCAGTCTTCCCCAAATCCCAGTTCCCAGACAACACTGGGCCTATGTTTCAAGCTGTTCGCAGGATTTGGATACCATCACAGGCACCCAGGCTAGGAACTGCCATCCTCCCCACCCCCAACCCCAGAATCCCCCCTTCTCTCTCTGTCATGGCCCCTGGGAGCCGACGGGGCAGGCAGGCAGATGCAGAGAATGCACTTCCGCAGGAAGGCAGGCATGAGGACTGGTCTTCACAGGCGGAGCAGGGGCCGGGCAACAAAGGCTAACAGCACCTCTCGTAGCAAGCACTCCTGCAGCCCCAGCTGCGCCACACGCCTCTCGGCCTTCCTACCTTCCGGCATCTGGAGGCAGAGCCTCCAGAGAATGGGTACCCAGGGCCTCCGGGAAGGGCCCCCGCCCTGTGCACCCTCTCTCCCATTAACCTGCATTTGCTCCTTTGTCAACCAGGTCACGCCACCAGCACGGCTCCTCAGGCCAGCTCCCCACCGGACTACACAATGGCCTGGGCGGAATATTACAGACAGCAGGTTGCTTTCTACGGGCAGACATTAGGGCAGGCGCAGGCCCACAGCCAGGTCTGTAGCTAATCACCAGCACCACGCCACTCCCCAGCCCCAAGCCCCTGCTCTCGAGCCTCTTGTTTCCTGACCCCGGGGTGAGAGCACTGGGCTAGGAGGAGCCTCTG